>NDXB01020041.1:0-40070 GCA_002631895.1 Agapornis roseicollis | reverse complement strand
GGAGGCAGGAAGGAGGGGTTGAGTGGGTGAACGTGCTGCCTGGCTGGGTTCAAACTACAACAAGGGCAGAGGAAAATGTTTAGATTTTGAATAGGATGCCAGTCAAAGGGTGGAACTGAAACTTTTGCAGTTATGCATTTGTGGAAAAATACGGTCCTATTACATCAATAATACATATCTTCCACTGTGTAGAGTAGGGACATTGATTTTCCAAATTTCTAATTGCCTAAGCTCTAAATTCCCAGATCTGAAAATGAGACATTTAAAAAGTATTTTTTTATTAACAGTACTTCAGGCAATCTCCATGTCAAATAATGAGTAATGCAATCAGTGACAGAAGATTTGGTGAAAGTGTCTGACAAGACAGGATGTCATGCATATTTAATGTGTCCACTCAAACCCACAAAACAAAAAAAAAGTTATTTCCATGTGATAGTAGCTGCAAATGTTATGCTCTATTAGATATAGCAGTGCTTTCATTTCAGTTATTAATGAACAAATGAATGATTCCTACACAAGTATGATTACCTGGTATCTACAGTGGCTGATTAAATCAACATGATTTTTGTAATAAAGGGAAAGGAGCAATAGATTATTTAGGCACATTTCTATCAGAAGTGACTTCCTAGTAAGTCCTAGCTTGTTTGTCATAGCCAGTTCAAGCAGAGGATCCTAAGTGATCAAGAAGACTAAAATGTGGTTATGCATGAAGTATGTGTAAGACGCACTAAGATGTTCCTCCAGCACTACAAAGTATCTGTGTGAGGAACCAGGTTTTCAGGGCTGCTTTTTATGCACCTTTCAAAGCACTGAACAAGCTAGAATTTAAAAACAATTAACAGAACAGAAATCATCCACTCACCTTTGGGGATCTGAATGCATCTTTCAGAGCTCCACTCACTCCATTTTCCAAGGTCTAACATGCAACGGACCTGAACAACATACTTCACTCCACGTTGTACCCTAATCACTTTGTACTGTGTCTCCACTCCCACAGATATTGTCTGGAAAAGAAAATGGACACGAAAACCAATAAATAATTCATCCATTTTAATAAACAAGCCATAAAGGAGCTTGTGTCACTGCCTTCAGAAAGGCAAGGGTTTCAGTTGGGTATTCAAATGCAGATTTCAAAGAAGCAAAGGTAGTGACTTAACAGAAAACCTCACAACACTGAGATTCTGACACTCAAAAACATATTTACTTGTAGACTTCCTGTAAGTTAGTACTCCATCAGATCCACAGTGCAAGAAACACTATAGGTAGTCCAGTTCACAGACAAGCCCTCTGTAGTTCTTCTCAGCGGCCAGTTATTATTAAGTGCCTTCCTCAGGCCCTTTGACTGTTTTCAGAAGTCTTTCTCTAGCTTTCTCTATCGTTAAGGCATCAACTATTTGGGTAGCACTGAGTCCACTTGACTATGATCTTAAGAATGGTATTTCATCCTGGCATTTGACCTGTGGAGCACTGTGGCCCACTAGCAAGACAGTAACAGCTGGGAACATCAGTGGAAACAGTTTGTGTGAGTAGGACACCCCAAAATTTCTGCTCCCATCCTGATCATGTTTGAGAGGAAGATGATGATGACGCTCAGACCAATTAAACAGTACTTAGGGAATAACTGAGAGACTTAAGAAACAAAAACGTCAGCCTGAAAAGCTGTATTAAGGAAGCAAGAAAGTTTTAAGGGAGAGGAAATTGGAATCTTTATCAGTAGTTGAAGTTCAGCTTGATATGATCAGAAGATGCTCAGCTAGCATCTGCCTGGACCAGCCAGAGCAGCTCCCTCTCTGATGCTGTGAGTAGCTGCACTCCAGACAGCACAGGCTGCAGCAGGCAGGAGCCCACACCTGTGGGCTCTTTCTCACTGGTGTCTGTCTCGGTAGAAGGGATGCGGTTCACGTTAAGTTAAAGCATCCATGTCCCCTCCAGAAGTAGTTGTACCTAGAGGAGTTTGTACTCACAGGAGGTGGGGTGTGCTTGTAACCTACCCTCGGAGAGGGGAATTTCTGCATTTAACATACTTCTAGGACTAGTTACAGAAGTGTGTTTATAAGTTTGTAGGTGTCTGTTAATGCTTTCAAGTGGCTGGTATTGTGCTTTGTCTGTTCTACTGCTAATACGGACCTTGACTGCAGAGTCAATTACATATTGTTAATTACATATTAATGAATCAATAAACTGCTTTGATCCTGATTGGTTTAAACTATATGAACTGAGCAGTCTCTTACTTTGATGCTTGGGAACAGACACATTGCTGAAAATTACAATTAAACATTGGACTGGTGGACTACAGAGGATTTTATACTATACAACATTAGGAAAATTGTACAAATCCTGTGTCTACAAACTACTACAGTATTTTTTTTTTCTTGAGTCAGATTTGGTTACAATAATTTTTCTATCCCCACAGAAACTTAATTTTTTTTTTTTTTATAATACCAGTGAAATTCAGACAAGACAACTCACCAAAAGAGCATTTACACAATATTTTCCCATTACCTGCCACTCTTCCATTTCTTCAGTTTTCAGCCGTAGCTCATACTGATACACAGGTGAATTAGATCTGACATCAGCTGTTGGAGGTGGAGACCATTTTGCCCAAAGGTTTGTAATGCTGGCAGATGTTTTTGTTTCTAGAGTGAGGTTCACAGGAGCGTCTGGCTGAACTGTATAAACGAAAAGTTCGCCATTAATGATTTAATTTTCTCTCAGGAAAAAAAGGCACCTCCTATACAGCTTTGTATTTAATCACATTAATTCCAGATCATTCAGCACTTCTTAAGATAACAGTACAATAGCTTTTTTTTCCCTTTCTCCCGTATAATGTTTAAGTGGCTACTGATTTACCACAGTATCAGCACGTCTCAGACCCTGAATTCACCAGGCTAAGGAAATACAAATTATCATTTCATCAGACTATTCTTGCAATATTAAAATATCAGATTTTTCATAGCTAAAAAGACTGACTACATTTATCAGTACAATGTGTAGATTATGTGTACGCAGAAAGCTGAACAGAGTGGGAATAGGAAATACTACAAAAAGCTGGCAAAATGCTTTAGCACTTATTTTTACCCTCCCAAGACTGCAGCTAGCAGCCAGAAAGATATTTACATCTGGAATAAACCCTGGAGCAAATTTCCTAGCCATAATTAAAATGACAATAAAATACGTAGTTACTTAATTCATAAGTAGAATGCAGTTTTCACATAAATTAAAAATGCGCATTTCTAATCATCTGTATATAAACTGTTCTCCACTGCAAATTTCACATGATGAGGAAAGAAATCTTTCACCACTACTTGCTCTGGGATTAAAAGCCACATACATCTGAATTAGTTTGGTTTTAATTTCATTCTTCTCTTTACCTATGGAAGCCACATCCACGTACTGAGGATCTGAACTGCTACTTCCAATCTCATTTGTTGCCGTTACAGTGATATTATATGTTGTCCAGGCATTAGTGTGGTTTCTATCAAAGTAGCAGGAATTGGGACCTGATGTTTCGTAGTCTGGACATTCATAGATATTTTCTTCACTGAAATAAAGTTATTTAAAAAGTTAGAAGTTTAGGAAATTAAGCAAAGCTGATAATATTCTTGTAATGGCCTATGTTCAGCAAAGAAATTTGAAATGTTTAAACTTGAATATGATCCCATCTCTGGGAAACATTTTGGCAAGTGTCAAATGCTATTACCATAATGTTTCATTGCTATTTCTACTGCAGTTGTTCAGGATGAGGAATATGCCAACAAAAGAATGGAGAGAGAAATTTCCAGAGACAGCAAAAGGCAATTTAAAAACTGTTTAAAAGGAAGTGAAAAGGCAAATTAAACACATTCATTTTGACTAAAGAAGAAAAGCTGCTAAATATCTTAATGTATTTCCCCTGGAAAGTAACCTTAACGGGAGCCAAGGCAGACAAGTGTTTTATTATTTTGGTTTTCTGCAAGATGTTAATTTATCTGCTTTTTAACAAGATCATCACCACAACTGTATCAATAAGAAATATCTAATTAATTCAAGACCATTTATGTATTACTTTTATATGGGCCTTTGGCTTTTTTAGGAGAGGGATTATTTCATGCTCAGTTAAAGCTGAAATGGGTGATGTACACGGAGCCTATCCCAGGTGGGAAGAACTGTGTGAAACCACAGCCCCAGCTGAGATGGTCCAAGGATGCACATTGTTATGCTCAGTGGACCACTAATAACAAGGTCTCTTAGTTTCCAGGCAGTTCTGTCCTGGTTCACAAAGAGAAGATGGGAATAAGGGGACTGTACCCAAGAGGCAATGAGCTAAGAAAGGCAACTGTGGCCCACACACAGTGTGCTTGGCAGGGCCTGGTGTTCAGCGGATTTAATGAAATGGATAAGCATTCCTATCTCTCTCTAAGCCTGATTGTTCTGTGTTGTGATAAATATGACTTAAAATATTCATTAAAATTTCTGTTTTGATAAAGACTGAAATATCTGGACTTTCATAAAATTATTGTTGAGTATGATAACTTAATTAAAAGCTGCATCTTTCTTGATCAATACCAAATGATTTGGAATTTCTTTAGTTGAAGCTGGGAAGTCTGAGGCTTTACCTTATCTATTCTGAACCTCATGGGATTTATTCAACGATATTGAATCTCTGAGCCTCCCTGCTTACTGGGCCCTATTCAGAGACCTCTTGTTTTCAGGAAGAAAGGGCAATTATACAAGAAAGCACAGGTTAAGCAGAGCTGCTAAATATATACCCATTTTATTCTTAAACAGATGAATGAGTCACAGACTTAACCAGAACATTAACTTCTGGGATGCAATAGCCACATCTAATTTTACTCCCTTTTTGGGAACCACGAGATTGGCTACAAATCCAGTAGGGGAAGCAACAATGCTCTGTATCTCCAGATGGGGATTTGCTGTGCACAGTATTGGACAAGCTCTTTGGCAGGACCCTGAGGGCACCACCAGCTCTCACACGCTGCCTAGGTCCTAGGTCCCCATGTTAGCCAGCTGCAGCAGGGCTGGTCTCTAGCTCCCCACAGCCTTGTCCTTAACTTTCCCCCCAGGCCAGCCCCAACCCATGGGCTGACATCCTGGAGCAGCCTGGCCTCAGCCTGCCCTATTGCCAGGGAGGTGCATGATGCTGAGGGCTGGGCTGCCCCCAAACCTGCCCTGTTCCCAAAGATGGAAGTCTTGCCTTGCTGCCCCAGTGGAGCCCTCACGGCTCCATGGTGCCTTGATGGTCCTCTCCTCAGAGAAGCATGCCATTCTGCTAAAAGCTGTGTGCCTCCTGATTAAGATGGATAAACTACACCTTTCCCAGCATGTCTTTAGACCAGTGGGATTTTAGGCCAGATGAGTTTCAGTAGCAACAGGCTGAAGGTTTGAGACTGGTAGTGGTCATGTTTTCTTCCTACAAGGGAAAGTCATTCATCTCATGTAGCCCTTGTTGGCTATCTGAGATTTAATAGGGTTTCATAAAAACCTTTATAAATTAATGCTATCATTCCCTTGTTCTGTCATAATCATCACTTTATCATTTACAGAAGACATATGCATTGTTACCTGTCCTTGCTGTAGAACAGGGTGTAATTGGTAGGAAGTCCTCCTTCTGAGCCAGGCTTCCACCAACAAGAAAAGGTTTCCTTTTCTAGAGAATGACATCTTATTATCTTAGGTTTTCCAGGGTATGATTGACCTAGGGAAGTGCAGAAATCCAGCTAGTTAGAGTTGGACAATGTTTTTGGTTGTTATGATTGAATGACACATTCAGCAAGGAATGCTTTTCTGAGGACAATAAAATGATATTAAACTACAGACTGAATTTGTCAAGTAAATCTGCCTGGGAAAAGCCTCAAAACTTACTAAAATAGCTACTAAAATTATTTTACTTCTCTTTTTCCAATGAAAATTTGAGTTTAACCTAAACTCAGAAAGTGCACAGTTACCTTCAAATTAAATTTTAAAGCTTAGAAGTAAATGTATGACTTTTTTTTTTTTTTTCCTAAAATATAGAAGAATTTTATCTTCAGGTCATCTTAAAATTAAATTTCAACCTCAACTTTGCAACAGAACCAAAGTTTCATTAATTGCACATATTTGGGGTAAATTAAAGGCAAGACAAGTAATAAAAAGAAGGAATCAATGGGCTGGATACAGTATTTTGTGTATTGGTTAACTGAACGTATTCATTAATTATTTGAATATTCCCTGATAATCCCAAAACATTTATTTCCTGTTAAGACTACTTGTCATTAACTTCTACCAAGAACATAGACCATAAATTTACATACATTTTGACATGTAAAGCATGTGGCTTTTCAACCTACACTTACCTTTACTTCATGAAAGTTCCATACCATTACTTCTAATACTGTTACTATTATCTGATACTAATTCCCAAGCATGGAGTGAGTGTAGGGATGGAGTGAGTGCCTCTCACCATTGCCATCACATAATAATGAAATTAAAAGCATAAAAAGAAGAGAGGACTGAAGTCATTTCCAAGATCTCCGTACAAAACTTTAGAAGAAAGTAATTTAGATACATACAGGCTCCAGTGGTGGTTAGGACAGACCAGGTAAAGCCTCAGACTTTTCTAAAGAAAGTGTTTTAAAGGAGGAAACAAGGGTTAAAGGAAGTGTTGTGCTTACCCATCAGACCCACTGCATTCAGAGCAAGTAGCAGAATGATTGGAACTGATGATGTCAATTTCTGCTTCATGATGCCTGCTTCTCCTCAGGAGGAAATACCAGATCAAAGGCTCACTGCAAAATATGCCATCATGCAGTAGTCAATAACAATGCTTAATGTGTAAGATGTATCACTTCTCTTGATCAAAGTCCTTCTTGAATTGCAGCTAATTGATTCTTGTTTTGCTCAGAAAGGTGCAGCAACACCTATGGTTCCACTTCAGAAGCAGAAAAATTGAATCACAGAGCAGTGAGTAATTCTTCCTGAATGATTACAGTGCTAGGATTACAATTCTATAGCATTAACAAATCTTGCATATTTATTTAGCATCTTGAGATTCTGTGTGCTTTTCTTAAAGCTTTTCATCTAGACTTATTAGTTTATATGAGAAATTAGCCTTTTAATAACAAAAAGATACCCTGTTGATACAATACCCTGTTTTATTCCTGTTGATACAAAGAAGAACTCATCAAATTTGAAACTCTGGAAGTTCCGAAAGCAGAAAGCAAATAGAAAATATCCAGAATTTGTGTAGCATTTTATGATTTTGAGACAGTCTCGTTGTCTTCTGTATATTTGGGACTGGCAATGTTGAATTCAGGACCACATGAGCTGAAGAATGCTACTCTATTTCTCTGTGTTCCAATCGTCGTTCTTACTGCATTTGATTTTGCAGTTAAGTGGAAACGCTAAGATCAGAGAAAACAAGCCAAGGAAGAAGTGGTGTAAGGCACTGTTAACTTATCGGGTGAAAACGCAAGAGGGAATGCAGCTATCCCTCTTCGTTCAATCTGTAAAAGCCAGAGGCAGTGTGGTAGAACTTGGCTGAAATACAGCGAGGTGCAACTGAGAAGCCACCAGCTGCGAAGACGCAGTCCCTGTGGTGTCTGACACCACTAGATGTCCTCAGAACTCAGGTTACAGCTCCGTGTGGCCACGAGTCGCTGTTACTGCCAAGTCTGATTGCTTAGCCTGTAGAAGGGACAGGAATGACTTCAGCAAACCTCCTGCTTTTGCCACCAGTACTCCTCCTGCTTGGAGATGGTGACTGCAGTGGCCTGTTAGACTCACGGTAGCCAACCTCATTCTTCAAAGAACAACTTACTATCTGAATAGGAAACTCCTTACCTTGGCTTCCTATTCCTACCAAGCACATCTGACAGGTACTGGTATGCTTGAAACCCATTCCATGGAGCACAGCGTGGGAACAAGCTGTCTCTTTGCTGAGAAAAAATTCTTTGTGGTTTATCAGATGACTCAATTTTCATTATGCAATTCATTTTCTGTATCAAGAAACTATAATCTCTCAGCATACATATGTTTTTTATGCACAAAGGCAAATGGAAGTATCGGTTGATTTAACTGAGTCTAAAGCATCTTTACGGTGAAGTCTGAAGAACAGTTGGCTATGTTTCCACATTCCACTTCTGAATATGAAAGCACATTTAACATGCTTCCTACCTACAGCCTGGAAAATCGCATCTGGGTTAGTTTTAAGCTCACTTGCAGCAATCTGTGCATATAAAGTCAGTGGAGATCAAGTCATTTTAATATGAATTCCAATTTTGTGTAAGCACATTCAGATTTTATGATTATAAACAAATGGCAAGCACACACAGTTGTGTTTAACTTCAGAAATGACCTGAAAACTTGGTGTAATGTGGAGTGCAGACTACTGAGAGCATGCAAGAGCAAGGCACATTTTTTCTCAAGGGAAGATGAAATAATGAATTATACACAGTAACATTTCATGTACTTATGAGACAACTTACAATATTTTATTATCTCTAACAATAGCTGCAGCATTTGCAAAATGCAGCACTTTCAAATTGAAATGCATACTGTGCTTCCCTTTAGAGAACTGGTACCTTGATCTAGGGTTTTTTTTTTTTTACTTTAACAGATGTATCTCTTCTTTGTAAAGAGTTGACAGACACAAAACAGGTTACAGTTAATACAACGAAAGAGAAAGCATCACCAAGAAAGAGTACTCTTCAAGGAAACTGGGATTATTTTGGAAGCTGAAAAACTCAAGAACCAAATTAGTAGAAATGGGATGAAGTTAATGCATGTAAACCCAAGTGTTTTTCCTTGGGAACATTCATATTTTAAAAATGAGATGATCATGAACTACTTCTGAAATGTGGTTGTGAAAAAGAACAGGACACATATGGGGAGAATTACGGTTCTGTTACTGCCACAGACTAAACTCTATGAACAGTTCTTGTCACCTCTATTTGGCAAAAAAACCCAGGTTAACCATTTAGAAAAGATTTAGAACACAGCTAGGAAGATGAGCAGAGGACACAGGGGGTGTCTCATGATGGCAATTTAAAGAGTTGGCTTTCTGCTCCAAGTGAGGATGGTTGTCTTCTATAAACATAGCAGGAGATTAGCATCAAAAGAGGGAAAATAAGAGTGTGTAAACTCTAGCAAATGTTGGAGCAGGAATAGATGGCCATTATTAGCTCATAAAAGTAGAGAAAAATGCTACCATCACAGCAGTGAGTTTCTGGAATAGTCTTCCAGACATGATAATCCCATTTAGTTTTCCCAGCTAGTCCAACCTATTATGATATATATATGACATGGTTGGTTGTGACAGCTGAGAACTGGACTTTGTGATCTAATATTATGCTTTCCAGGCCTGTGTTTCAAGTTTAATACTCTGAACTATTAACAGTCAGAAAACTGCAGAAGCATGAGATGGCTGGACATCCTATTTTACATTCAGGATTTAATGCTTTCAAATTATTTTCTACTAAAAAATTATTAGAACCTCTGTTTATTTGAAGATTAAGCTTAAAAGAATTCTAGAAAAGCTTCATTCTGATACTTGTTCTGCTTTCTGAAGGAATGTGAGCAGCAGCAGAGCAGTGGCCAGAAGGCTCCAGGCATATTAACCATATTCCATTTGTTCCAGTGCCTATGTTTCCATGGTTGCCTTGTATTTGGTATTTGTGGTTGAAATGTTGTTTAGTAGAGAAAATAATATCCACTTTGTTGTAACTACATCAAAAGTGCATCTCCCCTGTTTATGACTCGATGTTTTCATAAAGGAGTAATTAACATTAATGAAGATGCTGTGAAGGAATGCCTCATTTTTAGGCTCAATATATTCTTTTATAAGAGGCACAGTGGACAATGATTTGCCAGAATGCCATGCAAAACCAAAGGTTGAGTAACTGATAATTAAAAGATCACAATTTATTTAATTCCAACAAAGTTATTACATTCTGACATAGTTGAATTTCTCCTTTTTAAGACAGCTGTTAAACAGTATTCAACAGCTGTACATTGCACCTCAGAAAACAGTGTGCCTTGATGGAAATTGAAATGATTACTGAGGTTTTAGCATGTACAAAAGTGCGCTCTAAATATGCCCGTAAAATAACCCTAGTCTACAGCTAATAATATTATGAAATTGTAGGCTTGAAAACAGTGCTTGCAATGCTGCTGAATGAAGCTGAAAGTTAAACACCAATGCTTAAATCAGGTGCAGAGGACTAGCATTGAAAGAAAAAATATCCCTGTCCTAATTGAGTTCTAGTTCATACATTCTTTTCTCTTTCTTGGCTATGCTGATGGATAAATATCCTGAGATTGACAGAGAAGCCTTTATTCATTTCTGCAGAGATGGAAAAATTTTCTATCTGAAATGTTTTCAGGTTTGCAGTAAGGGGAATAACTGTATAGTACCCACTGGCAACGACATTATGTCCACCGCAAGCTTTGCTTGTGCTGCTAGAGAAATCTATAGCCAAAAGTACTTTACCAAACAATATTCACACCCCTACTAGTTATGATGATAAACTGTTCATCTTTCAGGCCTGTGGGAAGGCAGTTTAAGGAGTCTCAGAACACTGCAGTTCTTTACTATTTGAAAGGCTGAACTACAGCTGTACAAAACCAACTGCAAATAAACAACTAAATAAAGCAAGAATGTGACATGCTATTAGACCATCCAGAATCCTGCTGGCCATATATTCAATTATACTGGGGACATTGCATGTTTGCCTTCCCACATCAAGTTCTGAAATGCCAATACTGATATATGTCCATAGCCAAGACTTGGGCATCGTTATCACTATAGATGTGTTTCTGAGTGACAGTGATAGTTTGCATCATACTGCAAATCAAAAGCTGTGGATGGGCAGTGCATCCAGAGATCAGCTTTCCCTCTCTGAATGAGCCCTAATTGGAGGTCTCCTTAGAAGACAGGTAGTTCAGACATGCCTCTGATCTGAATTTCCTTTGACTGATTCCGTGTGGCTACTTTTAGCACATTGCTTCTGTGGGTGCTTTGTGAGGATGCTTAGTTCCTGCTGGTGGCTGTGTAAGGAAAACTAGTCATCCAGTTAATTTCTCTCATGGCACTTAACTTCATATTCCTTTTGTTGTATAAACTGGAAGCACCTACAAGTTCTTTTAGATGAAAAAGCTTTTCACCTGAGAAGTCTATATAAGGGTTTCTAATGTATTTTTCCTAAATTTCTCTCTCAAACGGAATTCCCCCAACGATCCTTTGTAGTCTTCCCTTTGATTAGCAGTTACATGTGGTGATGAATGGAACAACTTCTCTTTCCCTTGGAGATGTGTTCCGCAGTCTGAAAGACTTAAGTAATTTCTGAAAAAGAAAAATCTTGAAACTGCAGATTCTTGAAAATAGTTTAGACACTTACTTCTCCATCAAAGTATTTATGTAATCACTTAACTCCCAATGATTTACCAGACTGAGCCTGAAACTCTTTTTATAACTCTTAACACCTGAAAGAAAAACCCAGAAAAAAAAGAAGGCACCATTCTCCCTACTTTACAGACGGGGAACCAAGACACAGAACACGCAAGCACTTTGCTCAGACTGATACCAGAAATGTAACAAAAGCTAAAAAATGATCCTTTCCTACTACTTTTTTTTTTTTTCCCTTTTCTTTTCTGAATACAATCTCTACTGCCTTGTTTTCCCAGTAAGACATGGTTTAGCTAACAACAGTGTTACCCTACCAGTCTCACAGCTCCTGAATATTCTGTTTTCTTCCCTGGTGGTCTGTATGTTTAGCCATAATTTTAGGCATCTTATTTTTTACAGCAGTCTTTTATGGATAAGAAAATCATAAGCTGTAAAGAATAATATTTTAATGTTTGAATTTACATTACAATTTACAATACAGCTCAAAAACTGCACTCGAAATATAATGGAAGTTCATTTCTACCAACTACCAAGCCCAACTCTGTTATCTTGCTATAGTAATTTTAAATATTATTTATATATAACATGGTCATGAAACATCAAGTTTCCTACCTGAGGGATTCATGTGTGCGAGGAAGATTTTTGTTCCTCTCTTTTCATGAATGTCAGATCACTTGATAACCTGCAAAGAAAAAATATTCCAGGACTAGTACATTATTGGAAGTGTCACTATTTTATTCCTAAAAATGTGAAGAGGGATAAAAAAAATATCCCTTTTTGTGTTAGATGATTCAGATACTGACACTGTAAGTCAGTACATTTACACATTGAGAGCAACAGCGAACAGCTGTACACTCTACTTCATCTATTCAAATAAAAGCACAAAATTTTTTACCAATTTAAGATGCAGTTTAGATGTAACCAGTAGATTGTGTTAGGCTATGCGATAAAACACTAATAACCATGCACATAAAGGCTGGGATATCATCAGATAAAACTTGATGGGATTTGGGGAGGAACCCTGGCAGCTTGATCAGTGAAAATGGGGCACAGGGAATCGGCTACACCTAGGACTACCCAAGTGCAGTCAGATCATTGTCCTTTAGGTGCAACATACCAGGAGTAGCCAACTGAACAAATGCCATTTCCTGCCTCACAGACTGAAGGGGGTATAGCACTTGTTAAGGATGCAGGAGGGAAAGAATTTGGGGAGGAAAGGAAGGGATCACAGTGGACTGGGGAGAAGCAAGCATGGGAAAATAAGGTGGAAAGGGGAATAAAGGGGTCATTTAAATGTCAACTCGTGGTTTCTCTGGCTGAGATGTGTGCCTGACCATTGTAGTCTACTCTCTATTCTAATTAAGTCCTCTTTCTAACTATCTCTTGTCTGGGTGTGCTTCATTCTGAGTGGGTACATTTGGATGCTAGTGAACTTTCAGATGGATTAGCCAGTAAGGAGTGGGACTGCAAACCTCATATGCAACTGCCCCTCACCTGAGGAGACTAGAGGATATGAGGCCAGCTACTGGGTTGACTAAGTATCTACGACCAGCTACTAGAACGATCCATTTGCTTTTTTTGCAAATACAGACACATGTGAAAATGTATATGTTAAATCCTTGTTGATGTGTGTGGCCTCTGTGTGTGTTTATTGTCCATGTGCCCACCCATCGGGACCAGCTTGCTCAGCTTTGCTACTGGCAGAACCTGAAGGTATGCTGTACAGCAGCATCACATCTATGGGGCTATCTGATTCAGCTGCTTCTGACAGACTGAAATTGTTTTACACCCCCTCCCCCCCAAAGCCACTATGCTTAACTAACTGTTCTTTGACATCCCTTCCAAATACATTTTGCTGTGAAGAAATAATGTAGATGAGCTTCAATGGGCAACTTACCTGCAAGACCAAGAAAAACTGTTTATACGTGAAATTACTAACTTCCTCATACTATTTCATACAAAGTCCTCTCTCTTTAAACAATTTAAAACAAAGAATATTGTTACAACTGGCATTAAGAATGATCTGTACCACCTGGAGAGGAGGTGGGAAGCTGTGTTACTCAGTTACCAGGGTACACTTTTGTTTGGTTCCATTTATGTAAAGTCTAATGAGAACAATAAAAACACCATGAAATTATTTGGCAGCTAAACATTATGCCATTACAGAGAATCAGATTTAACTGAGGGTGATAAACAATTTCTCTTTTATGTGTGTGTATATGAAATGGCATAGATAGCACATATATGAATGTAGCAGAAATAATATTTGCAATGAACATATTCAACCATGACGTAAGGTGAGATGTACTTTAAAAGACAGGGCTGAGTAAGTGCTCCCTGTTTTAGAAAGGGCAGAAATCTGGTTGCCAGTGTGCATGCTGGGAACACAGTTGGATGCAGAGTTGGCTAAATAGAAGAATTCTCCCAAATACAAGCTGCCTTAGATCTGGATCACTTCACAGAGACATATAAAAAGTCACACAATTTGCTGTATTTGAAAGGAAGCCTGTTTCTAAGGGGAAATGGATGGTTATGATAACTAAATAAAAATAAACTTTTCTCTACTTTTTCTGGTTTCTGCTACTTGGTACTACATCAAAACATTCAACTTTATCTTACCAGCAAATTTTATTCTGCTTTCATGAAGAATTGATATAATTAACTGTATTTTACCAAAGCTGCAGTAGTGCTGTACCAGCTTGTTCATGTGCCAATGATCAGAAAGGACCACTATTAGACAGAACTGATAGAACTGACCTTATCTCCTGCATTAACTAGGGTAATGACTCCCACCCACGTATTTCTACATCAAATAATCATTATTCAAATAATATTTATTATGATAGCCATGAGAATAAAGATAGAATCCCACTGCCTTAGGCACTGCGCACAGAAGAGTTTTGGCTCTAAGGAACTGAAAATGTTCAATTTTCAGTTTTTCAGTTTTCCAGTTTTCAATTCAAATTAACCAATTAATAATTGGAAGAAAGGCATGTAACAAGCAGCTCAAAACTTGAATACACCTGGTTTTAAACCAAAGATTATTTTCAAAATATGCAGACTGCCTGTGTATAACCAGTTTTAGAAAATTCACTTCAGAATGTCCTTACAGAATGCCACAAATGCTTTTTCAATCCAAGCCAATGTATGCAACTTTTCAGAACTCCAAAATGACCAAATGTCACTAAATATCAACATAAACCATTTTGTTTAGAAATTTTCCAGTAGGACATTTTCTGAAATTTAAGCAAATAGCTGCAGTTTTGTGATAACTTTTTTTTTTCCCATTGAAAAAGTTTCATTCCCATGTTGCAATGAAAAATTTTTTATAATCTTTCTTTGATTATACATAGAATTTCGAATGAACAATGTGATAGCATGAAATGTTATTTTGTCATTTTGGGGCAAAGATGCTGGTGGGGAGGTGAGGAAGCTTATTTCTTATTAAGGAGAGACTAAAATGATTAAAACTTTACAGGAAGCAGAAGAAAGAACTTTGAAAGCATTAAAGGGAACACAGTAACCGAGAAAAGTGTGAAAGGTTTATGGAATGACTCTGAGGAAAAGAGACAATAAGGAAGGATGCAGAAGGGGAAAAAAACAAAAAATCTGTTGGCACTGGGCAGGAAAGGGTTGGATAAAGTTGTAATTTTCAATGTGTTCCAATTTCTCCTTTTCAAAGCTCCACCCCCAAACAGCCTTTTGTTGGCAAGCACAGGAGTGGGTTGGATAGAGAAGAAGCATGTTCTGTATCACAGGGCCTACAGTCATCAGTATGGTAGTGCTGACGATAGCTGTGACCTTATCCTTAGCACAGTTTCTTTATTCCGTCTCACTGAGATAGTCCATTTCGGCTGAGTCTGTGTCTGGAGTCTCTCCTCAAAGCTTTATGACTCTAGTAAGGCTGTAACCTGGCTGCAGGGGAATAAATGTTCTTGTTCAATCACAAATATGTTCAGTAATTAACATTATCAGTGGGAGCAAAAAGAACTGTTGGACAAATAATTGTTTCCCATTTCAGTGTTCTCTTCTTCAGGAGGCCCTCAGTATGAGGCTGTGAAAGTAGCTGTTTCTTTGTCTTTTTCTGAGTACATATTGTACATTTTACACTTGAATTGCTTAAGTGACTGTAGAGTTACTCTGGCAAAAAACACAATTACCAAAAATTACTACTCTAATCAAACCAATAGAAACAATCAATGTACTATTATATGTGAAGATTTCTCAAACATATTGCCCAAACTTCAAACTTGTTGATAAAAAAAAACCTTTGTGGTTGCATGCTAAAGGCTACTACTACTGCCATATACAGATCAAGTGGCACACCTGTTGGCTAAAGGAATGAAACTGTGTTTTCTTTGTAATCTAAAACTGAAGGGAAGAATCTTTTCTTACAATTATTTAAGAGAAACTGCTCCTAATAATAAAACAATTGCTTTTAACAATAAAACAGGATTTAACCTTTAGACTTCACTTCTCTGAGCTTAAAATAATTAATCTTTTCACACTTCTAACCTAAAGTATTATATACTCCCTTTAATGCAGAAATATGTGGATGTGCAGAAAAATGTGGATGTGCAGAAAAGTATATTGGTGGCATTTTATAGATCTCTGGTAACTCATTCCTGTGTTTGACACATTTTTTAAGCAGATTATTTTCTTCAGATGTTTATCTTGGCATCATTAATTTCCTGCGTCAGTAAAAACCACACAGCTTCCTTACAGAGAGTGTCTCATTACAGAAAGTCAAAAAATCAAATTATTCTGAATTTTCTACATGCCAAACCAGTAACAGTATCACTACTGCTGTATCACAACCCTGTGAAGTTCCACATAGATTCTCATCTTCCAGAAAAAATGTCTCTATTACTGCAGTTTTGCAGTGAAAGAATACTGAAGGTCCTAAAACCTTCAATACTCATTCTGAAGGAATTACGCTTTGATCAGGATTACAGATTTCCTTCCTAACTTCTTCATTATGAATATATGAACTGAATGAAGTATAGCACTAACCTGATCTACCCCCCATCTTCCATCCAGGCTGCTGTTTCCTGGAGATTCTCAGTCATGCTGGACTGCGGTTTAGATTTTTCATTTGTTTTACAGTATAAGGAAATGAACATGAGGTTGCAGACTGTGAGGCTTTTATGTACTTGTTTACAGAATAAAGACTTACACTGCAATCTCTAGAGGTTAAAGGTAAGTTTATTAATGTATTCTTTCATTAACCCATTCATTTATTAACTCACTTGCTCTGATCCTTAGAAACTGCAAGGACAGTACTCTGTCTCTTATTGCTGAATGCGTTTCTAACAGGTAGTATTTGCATCTCTGTCAGAATAAATAAAACACATCAAAAAACCACTTGAAGAAATTCACTTTGCAAAGAGAGAGAAATCTGCATAGTACAGCAATGGCCTGTGGAGAAGTACTTGGGGGTGTTGGTCAATGAGAAACTGAACATGATGCTGAGGAGAGGCTCTTCATTAGGGACTGTAGTGACAGGACAAGGAGTAACGGGTTCAAACTTAAACAGGAGAGGTTTAGATTGGATNAGAAGTACTTGGGGGTGTTGGTCAATGAGAAACTGAACATGATGCTGAGGAGAGGCTCTTCATTAGGGACTGTAGTGACAGGACAAGGAGTAACGGGTTCAAACTTAAACAGGAGAGGTTTAGATTGGATATAAGGAAGAAATTCTTTCCTGTTAGGGTGGTGAGATGCTGGAATGGGATGCCCAGGGAGGTTGTGAGTGCTCCAACCCTGGCAGTGTTCAAGGCCAGGTTGGATGAAGCATTGGGTGGCACGGTTTAGTGTGAGGTGTTCCTGCTTATGGCAGGGGGGTTGGAACTAGATGATCTTAAGGTCCTTTCCAACCCTAACTATTCTGTGATTCTGTGATTCTATGAGCAGCTGGCTTCAGTGTGTTCTTGTAGCCTAGAAACCAACCATATCCTGGCTGCATCAAAAGGAGCGTGACCAGCAGATTGAAGGAGGTGATCCTGCCCCTCTACTCTGCTCTCGTCAGACCTCACCTGGAGTATTGTGTGCAGTTCTGGTGTTCTCAACATAAAAAGGACATGGAGCTGTTGGAACAAGTCCAGAGGGGTCCAGAGGCCATGAGGATGATCAGGGGACTGGAGCATCTCCCATACCAAGACAGGCTGAGAAAGTTGGGGCTGTTCAGCCTGGAGAAGAGAAGGCTGCATGGAGACCTCATAGCAGCCTTCCAGTATCTGAAGGGGAGCTACAAAGATGCTGGGGAGGGACTCTTCTTTAGGGACTGTAGTGTCATGACAATGGGTAACAGGTTAAAACTTAAACAGGAGAGGTTTAGATTGGATATAAGGAAGAAATTCTTTCCTGCTAGGGTGGTGAGGCCCTGGAATGGTTTCCCCAGGGAGGTTGTGAGTGCTCCATCCCTGGCAGTGTTCAAGGCCAGGTTGGATGAAGCCTTGGGTGAGATGGTTTAGTGTGAGGTGTCCCTGCCCATGGCAAGAGGGTTGGAATTAGGTGATCTTAAGGTCCTTTCCAACCTTAACTATTCTATGATCCTAGGATTCTATAAAGGCAAGCAAGTGGTCCAATGAATAAAGATTAACTAAAGAGGATGTTAGGTTTTGGATTATGGATAATATTTATTTTTAACAAACTGAGGACTTAAGAATATCTCTCTCCTACTTGTGCCACCAAATATGTCTGATTAGATTTTATATGAGTATTTCCAGTTTGCCCTACTCCGCGAAGTTTACTTAACAATTTCTTGATTAAATAATAAATAAATAACTGAAAGAGAATTTGGAGAAAGAAGGATTTTAAGGAACACAAAATACATTCTGTACTAGAGCAAAATATCTTTTATTGCTTTTCTACAGTTATTTGGTGAAAAAAGACTCAGAATGAAATCAAGACCTTTTGGTTGTACCATTTATTAATGCATCTGGCCACATCTGTTTTTTCACTGAATGTTTTTGATTTGCTTTTATTGTGTCACTTCTGTGGTTGTGCAATTTTTCCTTCTTTGCACTTGGTCTCAGATTGTATCTATGGTGTGTATCAGAATTATCAAGTTTTATAAGCCTTATTGTACTGGGTAATGACATCACCTTGGAACAGTAGAAAAAAGACTGAAGTCCTCTGCCTTTGAAAGATTATAAAACCCTCAGCCAGTTTAGGAGCCAAAGGGAACGGATGATTACTGGGGATTGAAGTTGTCAATTTTGAACTGCTTGCAAGTGAAATCACCTGATTTTCACCTAAAAGAAAACTCTGACCAAAATTCAAAAGTTCCAATAGTGATGACTTTTATGCCCAAGCACCTGAAATGTCAGATCAGCATGTTTTAATAGGACAAAGGCCATCTCACAAAAATGCCAAAAAAAAAAAAAAAGAAAATGTAAAGATAATAAATCTGATATATCAATGGCATCTCTTTCAGAAATATTTTAAATTTTCAGGGAATCAAAGAAAAGGCATAAGCATCAGGAACCCTCATGCTTGACCTCTGTATAGAGGACTTCATACTAAATTAAGGTAAACTAGTATATTTTACTAACAGCTGAAATAATTTTAAGTCTTATAATTTATGTCACTAGAAATCAATTATCAGCCTCCATAATTAACATCAACCCATTTTGTTCTATATTTCGTTACAATGTACTTTAATTAGCATTTTTTTGTAGGCACCCAGTTACGGATCATATTTCAAATGGTAAAAACATTATTTTTCCATTTAATCCAAAATATTTCATCCACAAACCCTGAAATAAAAACCTTATGCTGACATTTATAAAATGGCAGGAGGAAAAAATGCTGTAACTGGGTTTTACTTTAGGTGGTAATAACCCAGGCTTTTAAATCCTTGCTTACATAAAACCTGACCTTTTCATTTGATATAAAAGTCATTTTTATTGAAACTTGGATCCACACTTCAATCATTATTGTTACCTGCATCTTTTCAAGTTGCCTTTTCAGTAATGCCTTTTATGGTCATATGCCTTCATCTTCTTTGCTGTATGCCCTAGGTAGCAGCATATTTTATATAGTTTAAATGAAAAAATCATTGAAGAGTAACACAACCATATTTTAAATTTCTCTTTTAATCCTTCACTGGCAATCTGTTGAATATATAATCTGACACTCTTTAACAGATACTGGCACCAGACTTTCAAATCCAGTTCAGATTGTTTGTTTAACTGGGCATGGTAGGAATCCTGAGCCAGAACAGTCAGATCTCTGCCTCCCTTAATGTCTTCCAACTCATGCACCTGTCAGAGTGCATGAGATGGTTACGCCCCTAGCAGGGCTGCCAATATTACAGTCCTGGGTGGCTATCACCAGCATAGAACAAAACATCTGTAAAGAAGCTCAAGCACACAGAATCTATTAGGGCTCTAAGAACCATCCACAAAAGTGGGTAAAAGAGGCATCTTTCCTTCCTCCTCCCTGCATCTTTGTCCCACATGCAACTCAGAGAGTGTAGGGCACTTGGCTTGCAAAGGTTCTATCTGAATGAAGAACAGGTTTTGAGGATTGCCTTGTAGTAGCTTTTCAAGACATCACAAATTACAATAGGATCTTAAGAGGGCAAATCAGTTGCAAACAATACAGATGGTTAATTGAAGCATTATGAAGTCTTTAGATGGAAACATACATTTTAGAAATGCGTAGACCAAGTGAATCACAGAAGTCTATTGGGTTATAAATACCACTTTTTTGCCTTCTCTTCCCACACCCCCCCCCCNCACCACTAAGCCTTTATAAGATTTAGAAATAACTGTTGGTAGGGGGATTCTTTTTATTTTCCTTCCCTTTTTTTTTCCTTTCCTTTCCCCCCCCCCCCCCCCCCCCCTTAGATTTCTTCAGGCTTAATTCTATCTCACTTTCAGAGCCCTAGCTACATTTAAACATTTGCTTACTTTTGTCTTACTTTTCATTTACATTTCTACTTTCTATGAAATATGCTGATTGGTACAAAAACTAACTACTAACTAGCTGTTCAATAACCCAGATCAATTCTTCTTCATAGCTAAATGGTGCTGAATAACATGCACTAAGGATAAGCTAAGGCCATATCTGCAATGTTGCTAAACTTCTGCCAATGAAGCATCATGCCAACACAAACTTCACTTCTTCATTCTGAATTATAAGCGTGAGCTACTCAGCACAGGCATTCATATCACACAGATTACGAGTCACAGGTGTACAGATCTGAATAGACAACCACTACCTACAGATATGTTACGGCCCTTTGTCTGAAGTCAGAGATGCAGTTAGAAAGCTGTGTTAGCTTATATGGACAAGAGATAGGCAATGACCCAGTTTTTGGAAGGATGAATAAACACGGTAACATTTAGCCACTTCTCACAGGCTGTTTTGTCTCTGATACAAAAAACAAAGATGGCAGATTTTTTTTAATAACGATTTCTGGTACATTTCTCCTCCAGTGGTACAAAAGAGGAGTGCTTCTGCAGGTTGTTGATGGGCATTCCATTTCAAAATCTACTCCAATCCTTCAGTTTCCAGCTCTGATTTAATTGCTTAGCTATTAACTGCTCGAACAAAATTAATGCTTTCAAAGATGAAACTGGTACTTGAAAATACTAGTGTACGCACAGCACATGAAAAGAAACAGTCATGGGCTCTTTTTTATAATTCAAACCCTCTGATCTGAGCAAGAGTGCTTAGTTTTTATACCTGCCTATTCCTAGAAGAGTTTCACAATTACATGTCTACAACAGAATATACAAATAGAACATCTTCAGATCAGAAGTGTACAATTGTAACCATGTTGTTATACAAATGACCATATATTCTTAGCTTATTTATTTATTAAGATTACTCCTTTGTAGAAGGAATGTGATTCCTTTTACAGGATCACATTCTGATCGTACAGCTGTGAGACTAGATGTATACAAATATTGTCTTTGGGCATAATAAAGCTCTATTGTATTTCAATGATCTATTCATGGGACAACTGTGAATAGCAGATGCAAGAAGAAAGCAGTCTTAACATCCTCTATGTGGCAAAGGCAAGAATCTTCTGCTTTCTGAATCTGAGGAGAAGGCTATAAAGACCATCAGTGTTAAAGGAATCATTTGTTACCCTATTTTTCCATGTGATGAATTTTGATATCATTAATACTACATTTTCTTCACACGCTCCATGTCTGATAATTTCACCTGTTAAAACTCATTCACTCTTAGAGGATTTCACAGGCCAGGCAGATCTATATTCTTTTTGTGTTATTACCAGGCAGAATTTCTCGAAATTATATGTTTGTGCTTCACAAGGCTCAGCATTCAAGCACATGGACTTAGTCCTTTACTATACTGTCTGCATGAACCTTTTTACTTTGAGAGTCCTACTGATTCAGACTTACTTTTTGAGATTTCTGTCTTCTGTGTGATGAGCGTAATGGGAATTACACACTGCTTTATTTCTTTAACCCTCTGTTTCATAGCATCTGAGAATTCTTTTTAATATGGTGCCTGCAAAATGTTAATTTCTACATATAAAATATAGAATATGAAGTGAGCTTTTAAAACAGTAGCACACAAAATGGATGTGAATTATTGAAAAACTTACGGAGTTATTCCTGATTTGACATAATCTACCTCAAGTTTTTCAGGAAGCAAGCATTTTCCTGCAGGAATCTTAAGGCTTAGTAGCAGCTTCTCAAGGTCAGTTTTGCTTTGGAATTAAGTTCACTAGTATACACTCTGATATGAAATTAATTTTATTTCACTGAATTCATGCATTTTTTGCCAATCTGTGGATTAAATACTTATATAAAATCAATCAATTGCTAGAAACTAAAAAGGATAAGAAAGAGTTCATGCATTTGCTATCCTGCCAGTGCAAATACTCTAGACTGTGGGCTAAAAGCATCAACTGAATATGTAATCAATCAGCAGGAAGCACTGCTAGCATCAATTAGATCTTTATCTTAAAAAGCACTTCAGAAATACAGGGGGCAGCTGTTAAAATCAGAGGCATTTCTGCAGGCTGTCTGCAAGTGAAATTAGTAGGAATAGCCATTAGTTCAAAGGCTTTAAAACTAGGCTTTCAGTTTAAAGACTTGTTGCTCCTGTTTGTAAGACATAATGTTATTTTTACATTCCTCAGTGAAAGCATAGGTTCTGGAGGACAAATCTTTAGGTAAGAGGAGGAAAAAGAATTTCAAGGGCAGAGAATGATAGCGGATATCGTGCTTTCCAGGTACCAGAGGTGAGGAAGACAGAAGTGAGTATTAGAACGCAGGTGTACTGCTGAAGAAGAAAAAGAATTAGAACTCAGCTCCAGAGTTCTGCTCCCATCCCTGCTGATAGTCTCTGACATTTTGGACATCTCTTGCCCACCTTCAAAATGGACAGACTATATCTCACCAAGATGTGTATCTTTTTATTTACACTTATAATTGGCATGTTGACTGAAATTAATGTTTCTGAGATACTTCGAGGATTTAGCTTGCAGGGATTATTCATGGGCAAAATTATTGCTAGCAGCAATTTTGTTGTAAGCAATTAAAAATAAAAGCCAAGTGGAAGGAATTCTAGTAAACATTTAAAAGAATTACTGAAAGACCTCTGGAGACCACCTAGTCCCACCACACTGCTCAAAGCATGGTCAACTAGAGCAGGCTGCCCAGGGTCATGTCCAGTTGGGTTTTGAGTATCTCCAAGGACAGCAATTCCACATCCCCTCTGGGAAACCTTTCCACTGTTTGAATGCCCTCACAGAAACAAGTTTTTTATTATGTTTAAGTGGATTTTCTTATACTTCAGTTTATGCTCATTGCTTCTTGTCCTTTCTCTGGATGCCTCTGAGAAAAGCCCAGCTCTATCTTCTTTACTTCCCCCATCAGGCATTTACACCCATTGATGACACTCCCCTGAGCCTTCTCTCTTCATAACTTAATAGCCTGAGCTCTTTCAGCTTCTTCTCATAGGAGAGATGCTCCAGTCTCTTATTTATCTTAGTGATCCTTTGGTGGATCTTAGTACGTCAGTGTCTTTTTTTCTACCAGGAAGCCCTGAACTGGACACAGCACTCCACGTGCTTTAAGCTTAAGGCCGGCAAGACCTTCAGGATAACATTCAAAAGCCAAAGCTAAAATATGTAACTAGTTCTATTCATTGGGAAAGGGGGATATTAGATGTCAGCTCTGAAAACTTTGCATTAGAGACCTACTATGCTTACTTTCCACTGGTGAATATGCTGGCAATGGGGTTCAAGAAATCCGGGTTCTACTCTTGAATCTCTTTTTATTTACTTTTACACAATATTTTTCCATTAGTCAAAATCTGATTCCTTTTTTAAAGGAACTGTGTTCATAACACAAGCACCAGCCAATGACTGAATTCCTTTACAAACCACTTTATTTTTTACTTTACAGCCAAGCCATTAAAAAAAGTCATATAAATTCTCAACCTGGGAACAAACTGTTGTTCTTCAGAAAGTTCATATGTTTGCGTTTGGCTAACTGCATGGAAAATAAAAGCTTTGTCATTTATTGACATTTTTTTCTCTCCCTCCATCAGCATGCAGGTTGGTAACCCCTAACAAGCATTCTATACCTGGCATTTCTACCTCAGTGACATTTGCAGTGATTGCACTGAAATTATATCTCAGAGCATTTTAATGATTATCGCTTTACAAAAACCTCGGAGTGACAGCACACTTCTCATTACTGAGGAACATGAGTCTTTGTTCTTTTTGACACCTACAAAACATGCAGGTCTGTGTTTTTCCTGCAGCTTTACTTAGACAATTACATTTGACATTAAACCCCAGCAAAGCCTTATATGATGAAAAATGTTGTAGGTCATGAATTTGGCTGGAGTACCTGACTGTGGTGGGTTGACCCTGGCTGGATGCCAGATGTCCACAGAGCTGCTCTATCACTCCCCTCCTCAACAGAGCATATGATAAAAGTATGATTTGTATGATAAGAGACTGGTGGGTTGAGATAAGAGCAAGGACAGATCACCCACCAGTTACTGTCATGAGCAAATCAGCCCAGCTTGGGGAAAGTTTATTTTTTTACCAATCAAATTAGAGCGGGGTAATGAGAAATGAAAACTAAATTTTAAAGCATGTTCCCCCCTCCCCTTCCAAATTCCCAGGCTTAACTTCACTCCCAAATTCTATACCTCCTTCCACCAAGCAGTGCAGGGGAACAGGGAATGAGGGTTGTGCTCAGCTCATCACACATTGCTGCTCTTTTCTTCTCAGGGGACTACTCCTCACGCTCTTCCCCTGCTTTGGTGTGTGGATCTCCAAGGGTTTCAGGTGGATCTCTGATCCACCATGGACCTCCATCAGCTGCAGGGCACAGCCTGCCTCACCATGGTCTCCCCCACAGGCTGTAGGGGAATCTCTGCTCTGGCTCCTGGAGCACCTCCTGCCCTCCCTTTGCAGTGACCCTGCTGTCTGCAGGGATGTTTCTATCACATATCCCCACTCCTTTCTTTAGCTGCTCTTGTGCCATTTTCTCCCCCTGCCCTGCTTCTTAAATACATTCTCTCAAAGGTGCTACCACCATTGGGCTCCCTTGGCCAGTGGGGGTCCATCTTGGAGTCAGCTTCCCTTGGCTCTACTAGATATGGGGGAAGCTTCTAGCATCTTCTCACAGAAGCCACTCCTGCAGCCCCCCTGCTACTAAAACCTTGCCACGCAAACCAATAAAATGACTAAGGACACCACGAACTGAGAAGATGGGCTCTGTGCCAGCTATAACTATGGCAGCACAGAGGAAGAGAATACTGATCCCAGATTTCTTAATGATTTATGTATCATTCTTCTCCTGAAGCCAGAAGATGAGGTTTGAATCACAGACAGCTGGTATGAAAAAAGTTATTTTCAAATAGTTCCGTTCTACACAGTGGTATTCATCTATGATTATGGTGCTAGGGTGTGATGTGTGGCTTAAAGACTGCTTATCCCTTATATCCTAAGTTGCATCTAACATTTCTTGGCCACTGCTAACATGTTGTGCCCTTGAATATAGTAAGTCTGTAATTTTGTTAGAACAAAAGCTCTTTCAGGAACAGTTTTGCAATTCTGAGTCAACACGAGTTAAGTTCTAGAATGCAGCAATAGCACATGATTAAAGCTGTGACCAGCCTGGGTAAAAAACAAGTTTTCCCATGAGCAGAGGAACTAATAAAGCCCAATTTTCTAAGAACCTGTTTCATCTTGACACTGTAATACAATCCTGATATCCTCAATTATATTCCGTGGGCTAAGAGACCAAAAGGCTATGGCTTGGCTGGACAGAAACTTGCACAGATAGATCAGATTCTCCATGAGTTGACTTGAATGGCCAGCATGCTTTTACTGACAGTCTAATGGGCTTTCGCCAACTGGAACTCAATATTAACTAACCTCTGCACAATTTTCCTTCCACATGATGACCCACTAATTAGGGTCATTTGATATTTTCCAGAAAAACTGTATGTTTCTATCAGGAGTCTTTGGGAATTTCACCCTCTGTTAAATATGATTTATTCTGGGTGGCAGGATAATACAATAAGGAATGAGGCCTGTAGATTCCTTAGTAAACCAAGAGTAGTTTCACATTTCAAAATATCCAATGATTATTTTGTGATTTTAGGATGGTTTTCTGTTTTTCTGGTAAGTCTGTAACAGGGTTTTGTTTTGCTTTGAGCATTTCAAGGCCAGGTTGGATGAAGCCTTGGGTGGCATAGTTTAGTGTGAGGTGTCCCTGCCCATGGCAGGGGGGTTGGAACTGGATGATCTTAAGGTCCTTTCCAGACGTAACTATTCTATGATTCTATGTGGTTCTCCATTATCGATTTTCAGCTGGGCCAATAGGACATGGGCTCCTTAAAAACCTGTGTATTACAAATTATTGCCTCACTTACTTAGATAAAAGTAGACTTCTGTGGTCATTTGCCTAGAAACCAGGAGGCATAAGTTAAA
The DNA here is from genome assembly GCA_002631895.1 of Agapornis roseicollis. Classification (NCBI taxonomy): domain Eukaryota; kingdom Metazoa; phylum Chordata; class Aves; order Psittaciformes; family Psittacidae; genus Agapornis; species Agapornis roseicollis. The sequence goes on along the minus strand of NDXB01020041.1, from coordinate 13,743 downwards.
TCGGCATCTCATCATAGGGAAATTTAATCCCAGATCTCTTCTTATGGCATAATCTGCGCTAGAGTTGTTCTCTACCCCTTTTGTTTCCATTCTGGCTGTGAATTAAAGAATTACAGGGACAGTAAAAAGATAAGCAGAACAGAATGTGACTATAGTTTAGTGTTCAGGATACTTGGATGCAAAAGAATGAGGTTTGCTTGCTCTTTGCCCAAATTTTCTGTTCATTGTACAGTGGCTTCTCATTGTAAAATACATGAAGAGATCTGGTGGGCAGAAAACACAGGACTTTAGAACAGCAACACAAAGAAACATTTAAGACAGCCTGGATAGGAATTCAGATATGAAATGTGATTTGCTGCCTAACTTGCAGTCTTCTATAGTAGGTGAGGGAAAATGTGAGAAACAGGGGATTTGGGTGACTGAACAGGAACTGTCTCAAGCCCTGTCCAACTTGCACTGCTGGAGAAATGTCAGAGAGACAGGTCACTATTTTTGTTTGGACAAAAGGAAAAGAAAAAGTCTGGATTTATGGGTAATCACGACAGAGAAGATAGATGGAGTTGGCTATTCAGATCAGATGCAGAATGCAAGATGTGGAGGGAGAATGAAAAAAGATCAAGAGTAAACCCCTGCAGAGAGTTAAGAAAGACATGCTGCAGCAGTCAGGAGAGCTATGGAAACAGAGATAAAAGGAAAAATTCTGCTTCCTGGTCTGTGTGTGTCTGTACATGTGTGCATGCAGAAGGGAGGGGCGACTGAGGAAGAAGAGAAGGCAGCCGTAGGGGAAAAGGGACAAAGCAACTTTTTCAATTTTTCTTAAGAAATCCATTATTCAGAAATTTAATCAATATTTCTTAAGCTGCGCATTAAATACTGCATAGAAGAGCTTGTGGAGTCACCATCCATTTGTGGTTTTGAATTAGACATGCAGAAGCATGTACTTGTTTGACTTCCTATACAAAAGAAATGTTCTAAAAATGGTCTTGAAGAACAAATCAATGGTATTTGCCTGAAAACAAGAAAGAAAGCCAGAAAAGCTAACTGATCTTAACTCTAGACATACAACTGCTACTTAAGTTAGGAAAGTGGAAAACTAAATATAACACGTTTGTTCAGAACCCCCTGAAATGCTATGAACATTTGGAGCTACCTAGTATGTAGTAAACAAACCCACAAGATTTATGGTCACGAAGCACTTTATCCGTGTATACTCCTGTATGTGTTAAATCACACTTAACTAGATGTTGCAGATTTTACTGCTAAGACTAAAAAGACCAGTGGAGTACATAGCTACTGAAGTTTTACTTCTTAGTGGGGACACTGCTAGTAAAGAATTAGAAAAGCAGAACTTGTATTTTTCTATGAAAGGAAACAAAATTCAAACAGACCATTAAAGTCAACTCTGGTGAGTCCTGGTGTTTTGTCATAGCAGTCTCAACTTGAAACAGTGATTTTGATTAATTTTTTTTAATGCATTGCACAGAAGAAATCTCATCAGCTCCCACAGAACTGTTACTGTGACGCTGAATAGATCTAAACCTCCCCAGAATATTAAAAATAGGTATGTGTAAGACAATTACCAAGTTGTGTCTTGACACTTGACTATCAGGCTTGTTACACTGTGCATTTTGATCATCCCTCTCTTTGCATCTTGTCTGTGTGGACACAGATAGAAACGTACTTTGCTGTAAATAAACTAGATGGTCTCAGTATGGAGGTAGGGTAAACAGTGCCAGGAGATCAACAAAGAGTGTGAACCAGCCTGTGGGCTCTCATACTTTCAGGAGAAATGGATAATAACCAACAGTCTGGAAATTAGGGAATAATTTATCAGCCTTCCCCAGCCAGTTTGAGGTGAACACTTCAAAACTTACAAAAGAGTAAGTGTGCACAAAAAAATGCCAACTCATTGCTAGAACAAAACCTATTCAAACTTTGTGTGCAAAAGAAATGGCTCAAGAACATTTCATACTTCTGAAGAAAGTACTTCTTGAAACTGTCAAGATTAGAAACAGCTTAGCTTGATGTAGCTGCCTATTTTTTCAGTTGAAAAAGCTTAGTATTGGTGAGAATTTACTTTTTGTTGTCATTTTAGTAAAAGCTGCATATTCCCAGGTCTAGTCCATTCCTTTTAATGCCACTGACTCCTTCTCTGCAGAGATATTCTGCAGGTGCTCATTTAAACCTACAGCTGCAGAGTAAGAGACAATTTACTGGTTAGTATTACCATTTCTCTAAACTGGCCTGCATGGGAAGAATGGAGCCTGTGAGAGAAAGATTGTTTGCCTGTTCAATAAGATCACTAGACAACAAATGTTTAGGTTTAAAACTGGTGAGGTAAATGCAGTTATATCAGTAATTGATTATCAGTTCATTATTCTTAGTCCCTAAGTTCCCAAGGCTCAAGATACCTATTCATGGCCTTGGGAGCACATACACTATTCTCTTTACTATGGCAAGGCACTGAAGTTAATTCCTCAGGGAGGGATACAATAAAGTTTTATGTGCAGAGAAAAGACAGTTTCTTGCCTTTACTCAACAACAGAAAGTATAATAAGGTTTTAAGACTCTCATATGCTTTACCATGGTTTTTTTTTTTTACTTGTGCTTATGTGGTATAAGCCTTGCAAGTTTTGCTGATGTTGATGGATTCTTTTGCTTATAAGGTGAACAAAAATGCCCTTTTTCACATGCAACATGCATATAGAATACAAATAGCTTGTGCATACTTGAGAAAAAGATTGAGAAGTTGCAGTCCGACTCAGAATGTACTCTAGCTTACAGGAAATGTAACATCTTTATTTAAATAAGCCCATGCTGTTTATGTGGAATTAGTGTAGAAATGGGCTTAGCAAGTATGATAATGCAGCAGGTCTCCACTAGTATGTTCAGTTATTCAATTGATTTTAACATAAAAATAATAATCTCCTGCCTTTTTCTTTTTATGAACAGCTGATAAGAAAACCCAAATGCAAATTCACAGTGTTTTCTCATTGTCTTAATAAATAAACCATTAAGAGTCCAAACTAAATTTGAACAAACCAGGAAACTTTCCTGAAACTAAAACTGGAGAGATCAGAATCTCACTTAAACAAAAACCTCACTAAAATATGATTTAGTCTTTTCTTATTTCTAAGGCACTTTATTCAATGAGATGGAAAGAATCCTGGGCACCGTGGACACTCACACAGCATTCCCTATTTAGCAATTCTGTATATTAAATATTCTGTACAAAGTGGATACCTTGGTGCTGGTGGAGTCCTCTCTTCACCTGACTCGCGTCTAAAAATACCTTCTGTCCTACGTATCTGTTGCTTCCATTCACTGGTATTATTTGACTACATTTTCTGAAAAGACACCAGAAGAACTAGTAGCATTAGCTGGTATCATTTTTCAGGTGCTTCCCCTTACTGAGGCAAACAAAGAACTATTTATATAAACAAGCTGAAACACTGTACATCCCTTATAGTAAACAGCTGTTTTCAACTCCACTGAGGTAATTCCAGTACAAAAAAAGTAGTCAGAACAACTTAATATTTCCTCTAGCAAATTTCATTATAGCTTCATACTTCCACACTTTATAAACTGTATAGAAATTACTGTTATTTCCATTTTCTGTGAGGGCACAGTGAGTGAAAAACATTGAATACAGCCAAAATAAAAAGAAAGATGAAGTAAACCCATAATCTTTCCTTTAAAAAATATTTTGCTACCTTTTCTTAGTCTATTTTGCAGCTGACGTATAATTAGATGACTTTTAAGCATTAAAAGGATCTAATGAATACTATTTTTGCACTACATAATATTCTTAAACAAGATACTGATAAAGTAATTTGTATAACATTGCATTTTTCTATGCCTTTTTTTTTTTTAAATATTTTAGGTTAAGAAGCATTTCTATGGCAAGTGTAGTACAAGCTAAGAGGAATCCAGAAAATCACAAATTAGAAAGTTATTTGGAAGAACTTCTACAAGAAATAAATGTCAATAAAGTATTCTTGGAAGCCACGAATGGGGGGACTGATTCCTCCATAAAACCTCCTGTGAAAGAAGTAAACCTGAATAACACAAAACTCAATTGCAGATTCAAGCCTCCACTGCCTGTCCCAGCCAGATCAAGTATTAACTTGTCCTTCTGATGTTTTTTTACACTGAAGAAAGAAAGAAGAAAAACAAAGTTTATGTTGACCCAAATGCGTTTGATAGAAATAGACACAGAACAATAACCTTGACACCAGATAGCACAAAAGAAGGGCAGAACGGAGCCACAGGCTAGGGAGGGGTTATATGAGTAACCGCAGCGAGACTGTACAGTCCTCAATGGTGAAGACAAGCTGCTTAGATTCTTCTTAAGGAAACACGGCCTGACTCCAGGAAAAGAAGGTGAAGCAGGAAAAGAAGATTAGTTTAAGCAGATTCTAAGCCTGAGCTGCTTTTTAGTAGCTGGATTTATCTATAACAAAGAGGGCTATTTATATTTTTTATAATTACTGTTCATCTAAATTATAAAATTACAGATGTAATTTTTGCAGCTAGAGATGAAGTGTTGCTGAATTTGAACCTTTACCAATTTTATGCTTTGCTGTAGCCACCTGCACTTGATAAAAGTAAGCGCTACTTATATAAAACACATACAGTTCTGTTAATGATTTACACATCAGGAGAAGAAGCCCTTGGATTTATGTACACCACCACTGTAAAGCACATACAATAAATTCTGCAGCTGTAAAGTAACAAAGACAGTATTTTACTGCTGTGACTCTACAAAAGCACCCAAACCTTTATCCGTCACAAAATGTCAGGCTGCCTGCTCTCATCAATCTCAGGTCCTTTAGAGTAAAGCAAGCAACTCTGCTCCATCAAAGGATAATGCAAATCAACAGGGTAAGAACGAGAAGAAACTACCAGGTTGTCTGGTTATCCTAATGCCCTATTGGGTAAAAAAAGATCACGCAGACAAACACAAAGCTGAAAGCAAACCAGCAGATTGAGTTAAGGAAACTATGAGGAAAACTAGCAAGAAAGTAAGTTAGTAAAGATTTCCATAAAGTAGATGTAGACAAAAGTATACTTGAAACTCAGAACTGGTACTGATCATAGCATAAAATTGCCATGAAAAAGTGAATCTCAGCAGTAGAGAATTCTATGGTGTAAGTGCAGCCCTTCAGTCCTTCCCCCAGCAGGAAAGATGACTGCTGCCTGAAGCACAGGGCTAAAAATATTCTGTCAAAAAAGTGAAATGCATTATTAAAGGTAATAAAATGCATTTTTTTAAATTTCCATCTGATTTCCCATGGGTTTTACGCCACAGTCTGTGACTCAGTCACAAACACATTCATTCAGCTAGATTTATTTTTTTCTCAAAAGATCACTGGAGGCTATTTTAATGCAGAGGAAGGTTTTAGTGCAGGAACTCTTTCAGCTTTGAATTTGTCAAACAGTTGAACATGAAAACACATAAAATATCTATGGATGAACAAGCTCGCAATAGTGTACTTGAGGTTTATTATCTTGACATACCATCTTTCAACTGTTTTTGTTTTCTGTGCAGAGAGCTGGCATATGGGAAGGAACTGGATGTATTATCTTCCTAAAATCCTTGGTAAATGTCTTAACCTTAGTTCTATTTAACCAAGATCAAAAATAGGAGATGAACCAGGACCTACTAATACAGAATATGTAACTGTGCTTCAATTAAAATAACAACCACTTTAAGAAGAATACCGATGAAGCAAGGAGCTTCTGTTGGCTGACAAAGCAAATGTTACAAACTCTTGAAGAGATACTAATTAGGTTTGAGCCTAAATAATATATTTCAGTTTCCACTTGTCCAAATGTGTTGTGGGCTTCAGATCCCAAGTGTTGATTTTGTTTCACTGTGTTACAGGTTGTGCAGCAAGTACAAGAGCTGCAGCAAAGGCAGGGCAACAGAGACTCAGCAGATGAATACAGGCACCAATCAAGCTGTTCCTGCAGCTTTTGCTGTTAATGCTGATCAAAAAGAAAAGATCTCCAGTGGGGGGTTAGTGAGGCCGCTGGGACTGCCATAGGAAGACCCCATGGGGTCTGGCACATGAAGGAGGAAAATGGTGCTCTATTGTTTTTACACTTTTGCAAATAGGACCCAAAGTTTGATATGGAAACTTTAAGGATATGATAAGAATTTATTTTCAGTCAGGAGAACACATAAATAAAGAATGAATTTTATAACTGGGAAAAAAAGGAGCCATATTGTTGGTATGAATTTGTCATGTTTTCAGCATGCTGAATAAAGCCAGTCTTTCTAGTACAACAATGGCACACACGCAGAAGACTGAGCTTAGGCACCTACGCAACTTTCAAAATCAAAATGCAAGCACCTGCCAGATTTTGAAGATAAAGGATCTGTAGGCTTTGATTTTATCTAAGTGCCACCCTAGGCACCTAAAGACATCTGGAACTGTCACAGGAGAAGGTTCAGCAGACTCTTCTTTCTGAAGGTAACACACTACTAGGGGCATACAGTGTTTTGCACTGTAGCTTCTATCTGCTTCTTTCTGATACTTCCCACAAGCTTGCAACCATCTCCAGCTCTCTGGATCTTATATTTAATTCCAATAGCATATTAATTATGAAGGCTAGAGAAGATTATTACCTTGACTAAAGCCAATTAACTGGTCCCGGTAACTCTCTGAAATGACAAATAATAATTTAGATAATTAACCTTTTCTAATCTGCTTGATTATACTGATACCTATTAATGAGATTACCAGAAAAAATATGGATCCTATCTAATATACTTATAATTAAGACTGGTGTGATGCAGGATCAGGAAATCTGATCTTAGATAAAGATGAAGATTTGAAGGAGCAAAGGTTTAATTACGATATTGCTTGGCTGAAATGCATACATTTTGAAAATGTCTAGCGTCCTTTCTTCCAAGAAAACAACCGCTATTTATTTATTAATAGTACATTTGAACAATGGATATTTATTCCCTAGTTCTGTGTTAAGAATGCAAATCCTCCTTCTTGCCCACTCTCTTTCTAATCTAAATATTACAACCGCTCCTTATGAAAGAAGTGTTGGCTTTGAGGTACTCTTACATCAGAATAGTGGATACACTAACTGAAGCTCAGACGTGCTCTGACACTGACAGTGCAAGAAACCTGAGCTGGGTTTTAAGACTACTTACATAACTTGCAAAACTGTCCACAGTAACTGTTGCTGTCAAAATCAGTGTTATTGAGAATAAAAAATGGCAACTGAAGATGAAATAGGAAAAAAACGTCCACCCCAAATATTGGGAATACATACAGTGAACATGTTATATTCAGTTTCTTTAGACCCAAGATGAAACTCCCTGTCATTTACAGAATTATTTCTTCCACAACATTGCCAGGATCCACTTTTAATGACAAAATTTGGTACTAAATATTACATGAATCATGAAAATGAAGTCCAGCTTGAATCAGAAAATAAGACAAATTCCAAAAGACAAGACATTGGTAACTTCCTTTTTCCCTTTTATAGTGCAAAGCACTGATTTGATTTATTTCTCATTTTTAGTTCAAAATTTTCAGTGTCTGCAAATGCTAGGTCATTACTTTTTTTTACTGGGAGAAGGGGAATACAGAAATGACACCTGTAGTTTGTAAGCATAGGCAATTAAGTCAATTAGACTCTAATTAAGGTGTAAAGAATGTGCAATACTGAACTTGTTTTTATCAGGCCCTTAAGAATACTATCTCTAACAATGACCAGTAACAAAAATATGGCAAGCAGTTGTCTAAGTTAATTATTGAGCTATTTTACCCACTATACCAATCCCATGTACACTTCAATATCTTCCTTTGCTCTGCACTGTTCACATTCAGACCAGCATATACAGAGAAATCTCAATGAATTTAATATTAACTGAAGACACACATGGTATACCTGACATCTAGCCAGAAGCTTCTGCTTCACTGGGCAAAATACAACAAAAAATTCAAATGAATAGGTTTTCTATTAAATTGAACACATGTAAAACTTGCATGATTGAAGAGAAACAAAATCATGGTGTTTGCTACAAGACCAAAAATATCCCCTTGATCTCACTGACACTTCTGCTAACTTTAATTGGAGTAATTCTAGCAAGTAAGTATGATCGTTACACAAGAATAAAAATGTAATGCAAGAAATGAGAACAATTCCTCAGAAGTTATGAAACAAGTTATCTGAAGGCCACACCCATATCAACACATTCAGGGTCATCCTTGAAAGTAAAATTGTAAGTATTTAGAGTGGAATTTCAAGCAGCTTTTTAAGCTAACCAAGTTATTTTCTATTTTATGGTCAAATCATCAACCTTTTTCTTATTCTGACAAACTGTAATTCACAAAAGTTAACTATGGATGGATTATTTATGTAAATGTTTATAAAATGAACAATGGCTTCGATTCTTTTCTTTCAAGAATGGCAACACTTTGACTATATGCCATAGCTTCCATTTACTTGACCAGCAAGCCGAAAAATTAAGTGTTTGGTTTTCCAGACATTGATTTAATGTGAGACTTCCCATTTCTTTAACTGTGCTTACAGATACTGTACATAACAGCACCCTGATGCTTGTCACGCTGTGGTGCATGATCAAACTGTGTCTCAGATTCAAGTCCATTTTTCTTCAAAGCTGCAGCCATCCTCTACTGTAGCCCCATGTGCCTGTAGACACACTCTTGCCATTGCTAGTGATGGCGTTCAGACTGTACAGGCTTTGCCAGTTCACGGCACTTTGAACTTTTCTTGGTGTGCTTGCAACTTTTTTGGAGTGTAGTAATATTTTTCCTAATTTATTTTCCTTTTAGTTTTCTCTTGTGTATGGCATAACTGTATTTTTTTATTTAGAGTAGGAACATATAGTTATTCTGATATGATGAAATATTTAATAATGGCATAATGATACAGTAGAGAGGAATACAAACCTAGTATGATAGCAGAAGTGTTGAGAATGTTGACACAGGATGCACTGCAAAAGTGTTCAGGCATGGGGTTGATAAGACAAGCTGACACTAGAAATCCAGGGGCTTTAACCAACTCACCAGTGGCAAGTTAAGGAATGCCTACACTGAGCTGAGCAAAATGAAGGTAATGAAGAACAATATCCAAAATATTGTAAGTAAAGTAAACTTGGATGTGATGTAAAATGTCAGTCCAATGAATAAATAGCAAACGTATAAAAAAGGCTCAGAGCCTGTCCTAAAGAATGAGACAAAGAAACCATGAATACCAATATCATATTCCTCCTAGTGAAAAAAGAGTAAGTAACCCCAGTGTCATCATTTTACTCCTCTCACTGAAAGACTGGAGCACTGATGATTTGTTGTGATGCTCACCCTTCCTTTCTGCTTGGGGCAGACTAGCACTGTTTACCTTAGCAGGCAGAGGCAGTGAAATGATGAGCAGAGAAAAAGAGACAGAATCTAGGCATTATGTGCACAACAATTTTCATTGTATTATTATTTTGGAGACTTCTGAAATTGTATTCTTCCCTTTTCTGTAACAATTAGATCTGAACTAGTTAAGGTTTTTTTGATTAGACTCTTCTATAATAATAAAAATGCACAAATTTATATATATATATGTAAAGCTGTGAAAAACGTGTATTTTGCTCATACCAGAATTTATAACACATTACCCCTTATCTAGATCTCATTTAATCATTCAAATTTTACTTCAATTTCCTGACCAGAGCTCTTTAATATTTCATGTTATTTCTCATAGGAAGGGTGTTTTGATAGCTGCTTGACAGATACAATCTCTGTACTTGATCTTGCTAAAATCTGTGTCATCATATTACATGCAGAAATAAAAATACCACTTCAAATACAGTAGCGTCATATGACTGAGTATCACAGATGTAGGCCAGAGATACATCTGTCATCACAAGGAACTTCCAGTTCTCAGTTTTTACCTGCCTTTGAAGCATGCTTACTTTTTTTCTCTCATTACATGCATATAAAAATAGTGTATGTACTTGCATGGACAAAGAGGATGTGAGGGAAATTTGAAAGGTTTATATATGGAGATCAATACACAGATTTAGTTCTAAAATCAATGTAATGCTTTCTCATGCACATTCTGCTGGAATTGCTTCTATAGTCAATTATCTGTTTTAGCATTTGTTTCTAATAGTCTTCATAATGTGTAAACCATGCTCTAGAAACAAGACAGTCGCTGGCCTGGACTACTGACTAATATGTAATTTAGTGTGATGTTGCCACAGCAACCAAAAAGATGGAATAGTGTGTCATATATCATTTACACATTACTTGGAACGCTCAGCTTTCTAAAAGCCATTAATAAAGCAGAGGTGCTGTGATGAGGAGACAAGGGTGTCTTAAAGCATTCTAAAAGTTTCCATTTTTCTGAAGGTTCAAGGCACTATATGAAAGTAAAAAGCAGTGCAAATAAGAGTTAAGTATTTAAAAATAGAAGAACCTTCCTTTTTTTAACACAATATATCAACATTTCCCAGGGTCCAGCTGTCAGACAAACGTGTTTCTAGATCACAGACAACCAACCTAGACTTTTTAATTTAGACTTCTAAGTATGTATGTTTGTGGCCCACACCATGGCATGCACAAATCTTGTAGACTCCATGTTGCACACAGCAAAACAGCTACTACCTGAATTAAAGCTTGAAAGGTTTCCAAGATGGGGGTATGGCTTTTCTCCAATGGACCTCCTCAGTAAATATGTTTGCCTTCATTAAAAGTGGTTTTTGTCCTCCAATACAAGCTAATTACCTCCCTTACTCCCTGCAAATATGAAAACTAATGTGAAAACAAAACTGGTATGTGTTTGCATGGTGGTAGTAGTGGTGATGGACAAATTCAGCAGACAATCTGGGAAAATTAAAACTGGTAAGTTTAATGATTTAGTAAAGCTGTTTATGCATGGAGTTTGCAAGTGATCTGTAGAACACAGTTTTGTAATGGCACTGTGAAAAAAAAAGTACCCATGATTGGGTTAAAATTTTAGATTTGTCAACAGGGTGCACATTTTGGATACGAAAGTGAACAAAACATCTGGGAACAAGTCTGGAAATGTTTTCCAGACCACAGCAGAAAGATTAATGATCTAAGTCTGTCAGGCTAAAATGGAAGCTTACAGAGGGTCTGAATAAGGTTTTGATTTAAGAAAAAAATAGAAGAAAGAAGAGCAGTAAACCAATCTATAGAGTGGATTAGCCTGCTGCTTATTGTCAGAAGGGATCTAATTCTTTGCTTAAGTATAAACACAAGAGAGTTTCATAATTATGTAAAAAGGGAACATTTTGTATTGCCAGCTATAGGAGAAATCCTGCAAGCAATGGAGGATGCCCAGTCTTTTTCTACATCTGAAGTACCAGGGGGTTTCTGGCATTGAGAAGAGAAACAAGTTTCTGCATGTCAGGACACTCCCTGAGAGCACCAGAGAGTGAAATCTCTTGAGTGCCCAATGCTTTCCACAGCATCCTCCTGCACAATGGAGAACATGCTGCAATACATCATTTCAGAGCTAGAGACCAAGCCAACATACAACCAAGTGGAGTAGAGAACATGCTTTATTTTATTTAAGATGTTTGTGCAGGTAGGATCAAGATTTTGAAAACACCACGTACCATGTGCACATCACTGCCTATATGCCACAGGCAGACTAGATGCAGCCGTAAGGCTAAAATAAAGAAACTATGACTATAATAAATCTGAGGACAGGGACAACTGGAAGAGGAGTGGGGAAGAAGACTTAGAGTTCCTTACTTTGAGGATAACTACAGTGCCTGTAAGAGTGTATGATTTTATCACCATAGTCATAGAATCATAGAATCCCAGGTTGGAAGAGACCTCAAGGATCATCTGGTTCAACCTTCGTTGGCCAAGCATGATCTGGACAAGACGTCTCAGCACCTTGTCCAGCCAAATCTGAAAAGTGTCCAGTGTTGGGGAGTTCATCACTTCCCTGGGGAGGTTATTCCAATGGCTGATTGTTCTCATTGTGAAAATATTTCATCTTGTATCCAAATGGAATCTCTCCAGGAGTAACTTGTACCCATTACCCCTTGTCTTTTCCATGTGACTCCCTTCTTTGTAGCCACCCTTTAAATACTGGAACAAACAATGTGATGGAGAAGACTAAAAAGGGCCTTCAAGATACACTGCAGATATCTTCTAAAAGGTTAGTGGCTAAACTTCTATTCACAAAGCTGTTGGTATCCTATTAACATAGTACATCATTGTTTCAACAAAATCTAGCTAGCCATCTAGTTTTACAATTCAGAAACAACAAGATACCATTACTAGCTAAATCCATCTGACAGGGACACCCCTTCCTCCTCCTTGCAAGGAATATTGATGCTATTGGGCTTACTGACCCCGACTGAACCTGTGGGTGCACAGACGAAGAAATACCCTTCCCTGTGGAAGGATCCGTCCAATGAAATTTAGCCAGCCACAAACAGGAGCAGAGCTACAGTGAATCTGCTTCATTATCACCTAATATAGAAGACAGAGATCCCAAGACAGTGCAATAGATCATGGACTTGAAAGGAGTCCAAATGATGCCACAAAAGATGGGGCAGAGTCCTTCAGGACAGAATCTCAATGCCATGCCTAGTCATCCTCTTGAAGTGGTATTTCCATTGCAGGGCTTGCTGAATGTGATTTGAGCCTCTAAGGGAAAACACGTGTGCCAGCATGTAGACACATGCAAGGCTGTCAGAGATGCTCTGGCCAAATGGAGGAGGCTTATTAGATCAACAAGGACTGGCAGCCTTGCCACATGCTTTTTCCAAAGAACTGTTTCAGATGGAGGCCCAGGGACCCTGTTGTATCATGCCATCTTTTCTTACAAGGCATTCCAGGCTGCAGGCATTACCTCTACACTCAAACATTATTATCATACTGCCTAGTAAAGGGAGTCCTGGCTTTGGGTGAACACATCATGAACTGAATTAAAGGCAGGCCTGCAGTGTTTTATAGAAGATACAGCAGCACCAATTGCATATGCTAGAAATAGCAAAGGAAGAAGACACAGGGCAGCAGAACTGCCCTGGAAAGGACTGGAAAAGGGAAAATAGTGATGTTGTTCTTCGGTCTCTACTGAGTATCAGCTTTTATGGAAGCTGCTCATTTGCCCTTGACAGGAAAGCAACATGCAAGCAGGAAAAGTCTGGGCAGCAATTCAAAACACTTACAGAAAAAAAGACGGGAAAAACCCCTCCTGGCACAAGTTATTGGAGGCAAAATCTCATTTAAGTACAGCCAAATGTGCCTGTGTGCCCCATTAGACTGTGCCTTAGGCAGAGTATTTTCTAAGCTCATACACAAATAAAGGCTATCTAAGCATCTAAGCATGAGTGTCAAATCCAAGCAAGTCCTCTTGCTTATCATAAAAAGTTTGGGGAAAAAAACATTACCATGCTTGGTCAGCTACCAAATGACCACCCAGCCACTCTTACCCCCGCTTCAACAAGACAGAAGGCAGAAATAGGATGAAAAAAGCTTGTGATACAAAGGCAGGGGTGTCACCTACCAATTACCATCTTGGGCAAAACAGATCCAACCAGGGGAGTGTATTGCCAGCTCTGGATGGTGACAAGATGCAAAGACAAAAATAAAACACCTTTCCTGACACTTTCTTCCAAGGCTAAACTTAGAATCATAGAACCATAGAATAGTTAGGGTTTGAAAGGACCTTAAGATCATCCAGTTCCAACCCCCTGCCATAAGCAGGGACACCTCA
>NDXB01020040.1:3249-25365 GCA_002631895.1 Agapornis roseicollis | reverse complement strand
CTTATGGCAGTGGGGTTGGAACTGAATGATCTTAAGGTGCTTTCCAACCCAAACCATTCCATGATTCTATGATAATGAATCTGTCACTGATGAGTGCCATCACCCTGACCATTGGCTCTCTCCATAGCTGTAAACCCTTTGAGCTGGATGTATGGTCAATCCAGGCTTTTCCTTCAGGCTTAACTACCTTAACTACCATGTTAATCTTTGATATTTCAGCCTTTCATTTAAAAGCAAAGCAAGTCAATGTGTAGGGTACCTTTTGTTTGGTGTCTGCTTCAGGTCTTTGCTTTCCTAATCCTCTTTGCTCCTAGGAAGCTGCTCTTCCCCTAAATTTAGTTCCAACCTGTAATCTCTTCTTTCTCTCATTCTTCTTGCAAGAAGATAAAGCTGACTTCCATGATTACCACAGAGAGAATGGGAATGCTAGCATCCCTTCCTTGCAAGCACCTTCTTAGTGCCCAAGACCTGAATAGAGCAAAGGGTTCTTTTGAGGTTGACAGGAACCCACGGAGATCATCTCATCCGCTTGCTCAAAGCAGGGTCAGCTTGGGCAGGCTGCTCAGGACCATGTCCAGCTGGGTTTTGGAAGTCTATGATGGAAACTCAACAACCTGCTCCAGTGTTTGACCACCTGCACGTTCTTCTCATCTAGTTTATGCTGTGTTTTCTGTTTCTTCCTTGGTTTGTTTTGGACGTGACACACAAAGACAATATTGGTCTGAGAAGAGGTTAAAAACAGCATGAGAACAAACCACACGGAGTAGGAAGCAGCACAAGTGGGAACAAAGGTCTTGTAGCTGCGGTGTTCCCAGAAATAGGAATATTTGTTTTCCTCTCCGGATTTTCACTCGTACGTTCTCCCTGCAGCCACATTTGGAGTGGGATGACGCAAGGCACGGACAAAGCACTGCAGTGACCTCCCACTTTTTAGTGTTTCTTAATGCTGAAAGTGCCCGGAGAAGGATTTGGGTGCTCAGAAGTCTGTTTTCAGCAGCACCAATCTATGGTTGGATGCAAAGGCTGGCAGTGAGCGCTGTGCAGACTCCTTGTTATGCATGAAAACATATAACATTGATCCACAGATGACCACAGCATAGCTTTAGCTCTGATTTATGGCTTCTGCTCACACCTATGAGATAAATGTGCAATATGCCAGCCTAGAAGGACTAGCTTGAGAACTGGAGGGCTGCCTTCACTGCCAAACAGTGATTTTGGCCAGGATGGAGCCCAGCTAGCTTTGCCTTGAGGACACACAAACTCATTTGGCTGCTGATACTGCTTCAGTGCCTCCCTCTGAATTTGTCCTGAGGGATGGATGAGTTCTGTAATAGATGGGATTGAGGAGACCAAAATAATAATGACAATACAGATCTGTTAAAGCATCTGAAGATAAAAGACCCAGGAAGATTCTGCAACCCAGAGCTGGCTGAGTACAGAGGACATAGGATAGGGCTGTATTGCAGATAGTTGGTGTGAAGTTAGGCTGATATTAATACATGGACTCAGTGAGTGATTGCCTGGTCTGAGTGTACCATGGGGCTTGGAGTTGCTGTAGGGTTAGTTACTGTGCTGATCAGCATAGGTGCTTCATGGGAGACTATTGTGGCTATGTTTGGAAGTAGGAATCTTAAGCTGAAAGAAACGGGTTGGGAAGGAGGGGTTGACAACTTAGAATTTGAGGGTAAATGTAACCTGGATCAATTCAGTTCTCTCAATCAAGGTGCAGGAAGACACAAGGACAGCTCTGGCCCTGGAGCTTTAGTGCCCTTGAAAGGGTTGAGCAGAAGTATTGATCTGAGAACTTGCCTGACTTGGATGTGCCTGGCATCTGCAGAGGGTGAGTGAGACATGGGAAGTCATAGAATGGTTTGGAATGAAAAGGACCTTAAAGCTCCTCCAGCTCCAACCCCTGCCACAGGCAGGGACCCCTTCCACTGGAGCCCCTGTGTCCAACCTGGCCTTGAACACTGCCAGGGATGGGGCATGCATCACTTCAGATGCAGCAGGACAACTGGAAGGGGAACTACAGGAATCCCCTACTGCGAGCTGCAGCTTCTGTTCCTGTGAGACATGGTTAGCCCTGCTTTGCACCCAGGAGTTTGATTTGGTGGTGTCACGCTTGCTTGCGAGGCTTACAAAGGCTCTCAGAGCAAACCAGAGTTAGTAAGTTCCTGCAGTAGGCTCAGCACCCCATTGCCTCCTCCCTCCTCACCTTCCACCCCTAGAAGGTGAATTCCCCAACGTCATTCTTAGTTACTGAAACCCACTTTTCCTGTCTGACAACTTTCTTATGGGGGAGTGAGCTTTGTTCTCATCACAAATCACACCCTTGCTCTTGGTTCCGGCAGAAGGGATGTTCTTTGTGAGGATGCCAAAGGACTTCATGGTTTTCCTTTCCCCTCTCTGTCCTTTTCCTCCTGGGCTTTGTGGTCATGCTACAGTGATCTCCACAGCATAGAGATCAGCGGGATGGCTGTAATGGAGGTTTTCAGGTCAAACCTAAGTTTCCTTTGGAAATCACCATAACAATCCTTAGTTTGTTAGGGCAGCCTTGGGAAAGCATCAGGCCATTCCCTCACCATGGATCTAGAAGATCTGGATTGCCATGTCTTGAAGACCACCACAAAGTAGAGAGGTGGGAAAGGGATATCTGGGAGTGTTTGTGGTATGCTGTCTACATGGCATGAAGCAAGATGTTGATGTTGTATTGCATGTGCCTGTTGTCTTTGGAGACACGTGAGCTACCCCACAGGCAGATGAAGTCCATGGGGCCATTGAGAAGCAGGAAGGAAGGAGGAGGACCTCTTCTGTAGCCTAGGGCTGGTGGGCTCTACAGGTGAATTGACACAGGAAACTTCAGGCTGTCAATCATGCCAACAAGAGGTGTGATGACGTCAACCATGCAATCATTACCATTGTCCCATGGGATGTGCAAAGAGTCCTGGATGTGCTGAAGTGTTGCGTTACGATAATAATGATTGAAGTGACACTAACCTCCCAAACCCATGGAGTTTCCTGAAAGGAATCTGGTGTGCCTTTATCCTTCTCCTTGTGTTCTGCTGTGTGCTCTTTGCTGATACTATTCTGTTCTCTGCAAGTGTGATTCCTGGAAGATACCAGGCAGTGGGAATGCCAGGATGCACCTGGATAGCCTGGATTTCATAGAATCATAGAATCAAGTAGGTTGGAAAAGCCCTTTAACCTCAAGTTCAGCCATTGCCCATCCCTGCCAAGGCCACCCCATGGCACTGAGGCCTCGTCTCCACGCTGGGTGAACCCTTGCAGGGCCGGTGCCTGCAGCTCTGCCCTGGGCGGCCTCTTCCAATGCCTGAGCACCCTGGGGGCAAGGAATTGTTGCTCAGCTCCATCTAAACCTGCCCTGGGGCAGCTTGAGCCCGGCTCCTCTTGGCCCATCCCTTGTTGCTTGGGAGCAGAGCCCAGCCCCTCCTGGCTCCATCCTCCTTTTGTTCCATCTNAATGCAATGCCTGAGCACCCTGGGGGCAAGGAATTGTTGCTCAGCTCCATCTAAACCTGCCCTGGGGCAGCTTGAGCCCGGCTCCTCTTGGCCCATCCCTTGTTGCTTGGGAGCAGAGCCCAGCCCCTCCTGGCTCCATCCTCCTTTTGTTCCATCTTCTTTTTGTTTCTCCTCCAGACTTAAGATTCCTTTGTTCTGTTCCTAACTTTTTCCTGATTTATCAAAACCCTAATGATTTTGATTTGAGTCCTCTGTTTATTGTATTCCACCCATATTCTTTGTCTGCATTCAGTACACTCTTTAGGTAGAACATCCATCTCTTGTTGCCACCAAACCACTAAAAGAAGCCAAATGAAACAGAGCAGTCTCACTTCTGCACTTCATGCTGCCCGGTGTCACTTAGAATCATAGAATCATAGAACAGTTTGGGTTGGAAAGGACCTTAAGATCATCCAGTTCCAACCCCACTGCCATAAGTAGGGACACCTCAGACTAAACCGNTGTCTGCATTCAGTACACTCTTTAGGTAGAACATCCATCTCTTGTTGCCACCAAACCACTAAAAGAAGCCCAATGAAACAGAGCAGTCTCACTTCTGCACCTCATGCTGCCCAGCATCCTTATAGGCCCCAGCATCCCTATAGGCCCCCTTCACACACTGGAAGCTGCTCTCAGGTCTCCACGCAGCTTCTCTTCCCCAGCCTCAACAGCCCCAATGTTCCCAGCCTGGCTCCATCCAGGAGCTGCTCCAGCCCCTGCTCATCCTCGTGGCCTCCTCTGCACTTATCCAGCAGCCTTGTCTTCTGCTTCCCTTGCCCTGATGTGTTGTGTACTGCAGTGTAGTAAACAGCAACTGACATTAACGTAACGCTCGCTATTGCTGCTCTTGGAGTCTCGCCATAAATATTGTGAAGTTTATTTGTCAGATTTCAATACCAAAACATAAATAATCCAGCCCAAGAGAGCTTAATGTAGATACCTTCTGGTTGGCTTGGCAGGGGCCCAGCCTTGCTGTTGTGTTGACACAACACGCTCCATGCTGAGCAGTGTCTTGGCTATGGTCTTGTTTCTCCAAGCCTGTGGCAGTGACGTTCCCACTTTGCTGTTGTGGTGTGCTCAGATTCATCCTGTTCTTAGAATCATAGAATCATAGAATGGTTTGGGTTGGAAAAGACCTTAAGATCATCCAGTTCCAACCCCCTGCCATGGGCAGGGAAACTTCGCACTAAACCATGGCACCCAAGGCTCTGTCCAACCTGGCATTGAGCATTGCCAGGGATGGAGCACTCACGACTTCCTTGGGCAACCCATTCCAGTGCCTCAGCACCCTAATAGGAAGGAATTTCTTCCTTAGACCCAATCTAAACCTAGAATCACAGAACAGTTAGGGTTGGAAAGGACTTTAAGATCATCCAGTCCCAGGCCCCCTGCCATAAGCAGGGATATCTGGGTTTGAGATGCTTCCTCTTAAAGCCTTGTGCTGATCCATCCTCTTCTGACTGGAGAGGAGTCACCATGGAGGCTGCTCAGGAAGGAAACCCTGTACTCATTCCTGCTACTCCTCTTCCCTACAGTCTTGTATTAGCACACAGTTTGAGTTTTCCATTCCTATTTAGGTGGTCCCAGTCTCGTCTGAGCTATGTGTGATGCTGCTGGTTTGTGGCAATGGAAAACTGAGAGGTTCCTGAGATTTCTAAATGCACTAAAGACAATGAAGAGCTGATGGCCACACATAGCATGAAGGGGTTAAACCAAGAAGCTAAAGGCCACTGTTACTTTGGATTTGAATTGAGTTTTGTTACAGCTTTCAGTTCTGTTTGCTTTTAGGTTCTATTGCTGAGAATTTATTGCTTCATTTAAAAATATACATATTGTCAAAACAATAGAACTCGATTCGAATATAATTATATATATAATATAAATGATTATATTAAAGATAAGCTGTTTAATGCTTCATTTCTGAAGCACGAGCCCATGATGTTGTATGTCTGTGCTTTTCCTTTGTGGCTGAGCTGGCAGAAAACAGCTTTGATTTAAACCCATGATTTCCCCTTCCCTTCCACAAAGCCCTGTACTCACTGACGTAAAAGGCAAAGCAAAGGGTCAGGTGTCTTTATCAGATGCCACCTGCATGAAGCTCTCTAGGAGTGAAGCCAGGCTCCTGCAGCTGTGCTGAAGGCTTGCTCTGGATTTGCAGGGGTATAAACAGTCCTGTGCAGATGTTTCAGAGCAATCCCAAATCGGAACAGCGCAAACTGCATCCCGCTGGAAACGCAGCTTCCTGCTAAGAACAATAATACTTAATCACTCTTTTATGTCATGGTTCGAGGTTGGTGGCAGGTTCGTCTCTTCCATGACAAAGGAAATAGCTGGAAAACATCATATTGCTACCAGAAAAAAAACCCAAATTCTTTAATCTGCTCATGCCATGAACCATGATGTTGTCAATCTGGGTTCCCCACTTTCTTCTTCCCCATGAGGGTGCTGAGGCGCTGGCCCAGGGTGAGGGCCCAGAGAAGCTGTGGCTGCCCCATCCCTGGCAGTGCTCAAGGCCAGGTTGGACACAGGGGCTTGGAGCAAGCTGCTCCAGTGGAAGGGGTCCCTGCCCATGGCAGGGTTGGAGCTGGAGGAGCTTTGAGGTCCCTTCAACCCAAACCAGGCTGGATTCTGTGATTCTATGAAAAGACACAACAAACAGGTCTGTCTTCACCCTGGTATGAGCTTTGTTCTTTGCTGGGATGGCCCTGGCTAGGTTCAAACCAGGATGAGGGAGCCATGTTCAGGTGCTCCTTGATTTATTATGCCACAATTTCTAAGGACTCTACACCAGCCCTTACAGTAGGGGCATGCACAGNTTATTATGCCACAATTTCTAAGGACTCTACACCAGCCCTTACATTAGGGGCATGCACAGAGTCAATAAACATAAATTTCTTCTATTACCATGGGTTTCTTTTCCTGGAGGTGTCTGCCACAACTTTTGTGGTCATATTCCTTGGTAAACCTACATTCCCCTGTAAGGGGATGTGCATGTGCATGTGCATGTGCATGTGCATGTGCATGTGCATGTGCATGTGCTTCACAACCCCCCTTGAAGCACTGGGGTTTACTTCAGTTGTGATTTACCCCCCCGTGGCAGGGGTTAGAACTGGAGGAGCTTTAAGGTCCCTTCAACACAAACCAAGCTGAGATTCCCAGGCTCAGCTTGAAGAGAGAAATGATGCTCTTTACCAATCTGCATTTAGTTTCTTATTCTGCTCTTCACGCCTTGCCAGTTGCAGTGGTGTCCAAGAGTGAACAAAGCCAGCTTCTGCTCAAAGTCCAGCTCAGTTCTTCATATATTTGGGTTTTGTTTTGCAGCTCTTAAAGCATGACATGTTGTAAGTGATGCACAGAAGGATAGAAAGCCTCTTCTTACTCTTTTCAGGAGAATCTTGAATAAATTGTTTTCCAAAGTCAATGGAATCGAGTTCCTTACTTAAAATATTTGTGGAAAATCCTGTTATTTCTCCGTATGAGATGGAGGAAGGATGGTGGTTTCCTGGAATCGAATGAAGCACTTACGTTAACCACTGAAGAGAGTGTGAATGAAAGGAACCAGTATCAGAGGGAATGTGAGCAGGGAAATCATGACTTATTTCTTGCCTGCATGCATACAGTTGCCTTTGTTTTGGATAGCATCTCCCCTGGTGAGCATCATAGGGATTTTGTGAGAGATGGAACTGAGCAAAGGTATTATTTCTTGTTACTTAGCCCAATGCCCTTTGTGTTATATTCTAATTGTCTCTAAGGGCAGGTGGTGGAAACCATAATGAAGGCTCCTGGGCAGAGCAAAAGCATGGGGTGTCCTGTAAGGACCCAAGCACGAACTTGCTGTGAGTTATGCAGATGCCACTGTTAGTGCCCTGGTGTCGATGACGTTTCCAAGGTTGCCATCCAGCTTGCATTTCAGAAGGTGATGTAAAAGAGGAAGATTAAAAGCTTCTCTTTCAGGAGAAATGGCAATGAGCACGTGTAGCAAAGGAGAATGAGTTTTGGCTCTTGCATAGATGATGCATCGCCCATACTCTGCCTTTTCAGCTGGACTTTCATAAGCGAGCTTGTAAGGATGAAAGCCTTTTGCTGAAGCAAAAAAGGCCAGACTGGATCCGAGTGACCAGAACATCATCCAACGATTAGGATTGACTTTGTTGACTTTGTATTGATGCTAAACAGGCAGTCTAAAACCCACAAGAGACTGCTTCTGTGTTGATGATAATGCATTACCCTCACCAATCCATTCAGATGGTGGGAACCACAGCTAGGAAACCTGTGGCTTCCAGGTCAGGAAGGGTTTAGATTGGATCTAAGGAAGAAATTCTTTGCTGTGAGGGTGCTGAGGCACTGGAATGGGTTGGCCAGGGAGGTTGTGAGTGCTCCATCCCTGGCAGTGTTCAAGGCCAGGTTGGACAGAGCCTTGTGTGTCCTGGTTTAATGTGAGGTGTCCCTGCTTATGGCAGTGGGGTTGGAACTGGTTGATCTTCAGGTCCTTTCCAACCCGAACTATTCTATGATTCTATGATGCAGAACTCCTTTTCATGCAGCCTATGGGAAAAACCATGGGTGGTCATAGTGAATCAATGTCTTGCCTCTCATTAGGACCCATCCCACTGCCCTGTCCAGGAGCTAACCCAACAGTGCTCCTATTCTATATATAATGATGTACTTTTGTCTACTGGAAAACTTTTATAATAACAGGGTGATCTGGGGCTTTCTCTTGTGATATGTACAGAATTTCTCTCCTCTATTCCCATTTTTCTTATCCTCAGGCCTTTCTCCTCAAATAAATACCAGCAGGTTGCTGACCAGCTTCCCTCCTTTGGGAAAAGCATGCCTTTGTGCTGAAGCCGCCAAGCTAGGGTTCACATCATCTGGGTTAGACAGTCCCTGTGACCCCAGGCAAATAAATCACTTGCTCTGCTCTTTGCTTTGGCTCCCGGAGCTTTTGGCCATCTCCCTGCTCCACAGGGTAGCGCAAGGATAAAATCCACTTGTGATTGTGAGTTGCTTGGATACTGTGTGTGCTTAGGGCTAAGCAGAAAATAGATAAATAGACAAATGCATCTTTCTAGAGTCATCCCTCTGCTCTCCAGCCCCTCCTCATGTAATTAGTCAACTGCTGTGTGTTTCCTCAGGCCCGCTCACCATCCCGAGCTGCTGCTTGTCCCCTGTCCTCACTCAGCAGCTCCCCACAGGGCCCTGCAATTTCTCTCCCTAATTGGAAGCTTTTCATTGGCAAATCATCCTCTTCCTCCAGCACGACTCCTCCATTCACTGCGCCATCCCCGGGTGATGCCTCAACAATAACATCAGGACTCTTCCAGGGCTTTCCCCTCACCATCTGCTCCTCAGAGGCAGCTGATGCAGTTGATAATGGGCAGTGCTTATTTTTACCCTTATTTTGCTATTAGGCTATACGGTACCTGTATGTATCTCAAGATTACCTATCTATCTATCTATCTATCTATCTATCTATCTATCTGGTGCCTGTATGTATCTCAAGATTATCTATCTATCTATCTGGTACCTATATGTATCTCAAGATTATCTATCTATCTATCTATCTATCTATCTATCTATCTGTCTGATACCTGTATGTCTCTCAAGATTTTCTATCTATCTATCTATCTATCTATCTATCTATCTATCTATCTGTCTGGTACCTGTATGTCTCTCAAGATTATGTATCTATCTATCTATCTATCTATCTGGTACCTGTATGTATCTCAAGATTATCTATCTATCTGGTACCTATATGTATCTCAAGATTATCTATCTATCTATCTATCTATCTGGTACCTGTATGTATCTCAAGATTATCTATCTATCTATCTGTCTGGTACCTATATGTATCTCAAGATTATCCATCTATCTATCTATCTATCTATCTGGTACCTGTATGTATCTCAAGATTATCTATCTATCTATCTATCTATCTGGTACCTATCTAATCTTCATTGCCAGGCAAAGATTATGAGTTAGCTGGAAAAATCCTTGGAAGTCATAGCTACAACTCTACAACTATTATCATGCAGTGGTGTCCAAGGTGTTTGCAGTTCTGATATGAGATGAAGAGTTTTGCATGGTTTGGTTAAGAGGGTTTTGCAGGATTCAAATAGGGTGTACATGGATCAGCCCATGCTGATGGTAGTAGAGTTATGCTAGTTGAAACCTTCTTATGCGCCTTGATTCCAGTCAGCTATAAACTGAGATTTCTTTTTCAAATGAGAAGGAAATTTACTTTTCTTGTACATGTGTGTACACGATGGGAAAGGCTTTTCAATGCCGTTATCTAGAATCATAGAATCCCAGACTGGTTTGGGTTCCAACCCCTGCCACGGGCAGGGACCCCTTCCACTGGAGCAGCTTGCTCCAAGCCCCTGTGTCCAACCTGGCCTTGAGCACTGCCAGGGATGGGGCAGAACAGCTTCTCTGGGCACCTTGGGCCAGCGCCTCCCAGGGAACAGCTTCTGCCTCAGAGCTCAGCTCAGTCTCCCCTGGGGCAGGTTCAAGCCATTGCCCTTGGCCTGGTCCTCCAGGCCTTTGTCCCAAGCCCCTCTCCAGCTTTCCTGCAGCCCCTTTAGGCCCTGGAGCTGCTCTCAGGGCTCCCCTTCAGGAGCCTTCTCTTCTCTCCCCCAGGCTGCCCCAGCCCAGCTCTCTCAGCCTGGCTCCAGAGCAGAGCTGCTCCAGCCCTCGCAGCAGCTCCATGGCCTCCTCTCCCCTTGCTTGTCATTGACTCTTTTTCCTTTCACTTTATTCTTTCAGCCCAAGTCCACACTTCCCTCTTGGAGACCAAGACCTCACACAGCACAATCACACACTTGAAGTTATAAACACAGCTCTCTGAAGACCTCTCCTTTTCTACCTGCACTGCTCCCCAGCCTTCATAAGTTGAGTTTTTGCTGCCGGGACCCAGACCTAGACCATTATTTCCATTGGTTTATTTCTATCTCCTCATCTAATTCCCTTTTTTATCTCTTTACATTCTTGGCCTTGTGCCTTTGCCTCTTCCGTGTGTTCATCTGTCAAACATCCTCTTTGCTTCAAAGCACTGCTTGAAAGTCAGCCTTCCAAGCAGCACTCCTCTTTCTTAATCAATGGTAACCCCAGATAATCCTTGCAATGAAATATTATCTCATGTGCTGCCATGTGTTTAAGTTGACTGCTTCAGATTTCAAAGCCCCCAGACAGGGAGTATGTCTTATCTGTAATCTGGGAAGTACTCTTCACGTTTATGCTACTCTACAAATGTTATCTAATAAAAGGAATTCACTGCAGTGTGTTTATGATCAGCCGTAAAAGGATGAGGAGCACCAAAGTTAACCATTTAACGAACCCACATAGGACAGGAAGAGATTGATTTTGAAGTGAGGTTTTGCTTTGTACTATAAAGAAATCAGTATTTGCAGCTACATCTGAGCAAACAGCTGGGGTTTTGCTTCATTGCTTCTACCCAAGAGGACTTTGCTCTGAATGGATTTGTGAACAAGCATCTCACATTGCTTTGCACTAATAGCGATCACTTTGTTAACGGGTAGGATCTTAACAACTACGGGACCATGCTCAGAGCCTGTTTGGCTTATTGGGAGTGTTGTGGCCCATGAATCAGGCTAATGGGAACATGTGTACTTCCTTAAGTCTGGCGGTAGGGAATGAGAAAAGATAGAAGTGGCTTTTGAAATGTAAGAAGGATCCAGGATGGCCTTCAGTTCTGTCACAGTTACTGAAGTGCTGCCTTCTGACCTCCTGCATAATAGGAAGATCATTTGGAAATAGAGGGAAAAGCATTTTATAGTATCAAATCCCCATTGAAGCATGCTCCAGCTCTAAGAACTACATCACTGCAAGCATTCCCAGCCACCCTCAGCAAATGGATTAGCAGAAAATGCTCAGCAGCTGCTGTATCTTCCATAAAGAGTCAGAACCTGGATTGCTTTTTCCTGTCGATTCAAGCTGCAATGTGTGTCTAACATCCCTGTATTCCACCAAAGTGAATCTGCCAGGATGTGTCTATCATTTCTTATTTATTACACTTCCAAAGCCACAAGGCTGCGCTTTTCCATTCTCTATCCTTTATAATGTTCCCCTACAGATAGACCTACATCATCAATGCATGCAGAAACATTGATTGACTTTTGCTAGACATGACTGCCACTGGTTGCTGTCAGTGCTTCTGCATGCTCCCCATCTGTGTTCATCTCTCTGCCCCTTGCTTTATACTTTGGCTGTGGGTCAAGTAGGCCCTTAGGTAGACCTTCAGAGTGCTGCAGTCAGACAGGAAAGTCATGTCCTGGTCTAGATTTTCCTCCTTGGTGGCTGATGCAGGGTGGGTTGTCACCCTTCTCCTGGCAGGGCTGGTGGAGCTCTCTTCATTGGCTATAGTTATATATGTCCAAAAGCACATCACATAGAATCATAGAATGGTTTGGGTTGGAAAGGACCTTAGGATCATCCAGTTCCAACCCCCCTGCCATAAGCAGGGACACCTCACACTAAACCATGGCACCCAAGGCTTCATCCAACCTGGCCTTGAACACTGACAGGGATGAAGCACTCACAACCAATCTGGGCAACCCATTCCAGTGCCTCAACACTCTCACAGGAAAGAATTTCTTCCTTAGATCCAATCTATACTTCCCCTGTTTAAGTTTGAACCCGTTACCCCTTGTCATAGAATCATAGAATAGTTAGGGTTGGAAAGGACCTTAAGATCATCCAGTTCCAACTCCTGTCACTATCGTTGTTTTAGAAACTACTGAAGTAGTGCCTCCCCAGCATCCCTAGAGGCCCCTTTCAGATACTGGAAGCTGCTCTGAGGTCTCCACGCAGCTTCTCTTCCCCAGCCTCAACAGCCCCAATGTTCTCAGCCTGGCTCCATACAGGAGCTGCTCCAGCCCCTGCTCATCCTCGTGGCCTCTGCACTTGCTCCAACAGCTCCATGTCCTTTGGATGTTGAGGACCCCAGAACTGCCCCCAGTGCTGCAGGTGAGGTCTCCCGAGAGCAGAGCAGAGCAGAGGGGCAGGATCAGCTCCTTGGCCCTGCTGGGCACGCTCCTTTGGATGCAGCCCAGGATACATCTTTATATTGTTGTAATTAACTCAAGAACCTGATTAAAACTCAGCATCATGATACAGATTCAGGACTGGCTTGGGACACAGGATCTGGGAAACCCTCTGCAGGCACACTGAGTGTCTCCAGCAGCACAGACTGACAGAAGAGAGCTATCAGCAACCAATGGGGGAGTAGGTGGTTGGATTAAAGACAAAACCAAAGAAACCCATGAAAAAAGGGAAGTTAGGAAGACATTTTTTTGTCTGTGTCTGCTTGGTGCAACAATTCCCAGAAAAAGAATGAGGGTAGAAAAATAACACCCTTCCACAAGCCAAATGCGATTATGAGTGGAAAAACAAACTCCTCTAAGAGCATCTGCTGGTTTAGATGTTGGCCATAAAGCACATAGTATTATGAAACTTGTAATAATAGTCAGCAACTGCAGTGATCGAGTTAATTTTTTAATAGACCTTCACTTACATCCTGTTTATAAGCTGTCCCTGAGCGTCTGCAGCATTACAAAGATGTATTGTCATGACAAGGTGGAGGTTGTTTGCTTGGGGTGTTGGTGATGAATTAGAGTTTGATTTACAGTCTAGAAAATAAGTGGGACAGGATAAAGCTTTGATTGATGCTAAGACACGTCTTCAGCTCATCCAAGTTGGCCTGGGTCATTTGAAGACTAAACTCTGCCTTTCTGCTCATGGTTTTAATCAAAATCGTGTCATTTCACAATAGCTTGTGATGGTTTTTGCCTATCTGCTTGAAACACTTTTTATACTGAGCTTTATTTTTATGATGTTAACCAAACCCTGTAGATCAAGTAGAACGTGAGTGTTTCTAAAACAACAGGCATTTACCTTTTGAGGTTTTGACCCAAGATACCTGAATGAAATAGGTAGTCAGGAGAGAGCTGCATAAAGATCCCAAGTTCAATGCAAATGTACCTGGTTATAAAGTTTCCATCAGCAAACATTCCAATGTAAGGATATCCTAGGAAATATCTATGCATGATTGAGGAATCTCGTGCTCCCTGTGGGATTTGGGGTGACTGGGGCATGGCCAAGTGCTTACACAACTGCTTGAAGGATTGCAGACTTAGAATCTTAGAATAGTTTGGGTTGGAAGGGACCCATAAGGGTCATGTAGTCCATCCCCCCTGTAATGAGCAGGGACATCTTCAATTAGAGCATGTCTTGTAAGCAGGAAGAGAAAGGCTCCATTTCTCACTAACCTAAGTCCTGAGCAGCTTCATTGAGTTGGAGGCAGTGAGGTGCAAATCATCAATGGTTTTAGCAGTGTGGGCAAGGCTTGAAGCCAGTTTCCATGCTGGTGCAGCTGATCTCATCACTTGTTGCAGCAAATGCAGAGCAAGAGCAGAGGCTCAGTCGATGTACGAACATCTTGGTGGCTGTATGTTGCTGGTGTAGGGTAGGGACAACATGCATGGCCATAGTCTCACCTCCACTCATCCTGCACACAAGCAAGATGCTTCTTTCCCAACACCTCTTTGTCAGCTTCCAACAGCTCCAACCTTTCTAGCGAAGAACCAGGGAGGGGAAACACCTTCACCCCAATGAGTCTGTCACTCGTAGCAGCGAGTGCTTGGGGTAGCAGCCAAACAACTTCTCCTCCTCTTCTGTTGCGTGGGGGTGTGCAGGAGCGTGTCCAAAATCAATAGCACCCAGAAACACAACAACAGTTAGCACACATCCATAATTAAACCTCCCTGCCTAAAATATCGGCTGGGAGCACACGTTCACGTACTCATGCTTCCCACTAAAAATAAACAGATTAAAGTCACAAACTTACTGTGTGAGTAGGTGGAGGGAAGAAAACCAGCGTGTGAAGCATAGCATGCGATAGGAATTCCTCTGTGCAACATGCTCAGGCTCCCTTCCCATCTCCCTCCCTAAAGCAGTTTGGATTGAGATGCGGGAACATTCTTGCCAACAAATACTTGGACAACCGTGTCTGCTTTGTGTTTCTATTGACATCAATTACCCACAGCCACTGCAGCCACTTTTCCAGGCTGAAGTTATCAGAAATTCTTCTTTTTTGGAGGCTTTTGTTTGCTTTTTGTTTGCTTTTTGTTTGCTGGAGACACTGGGACACCAGGTTAGGGCTCAAATCCTGCTTGTTTTCTGGCTTTGACACTGATTCAGCGGCGTTGCCAGGAACAGGTTGCACTCATGATGTGTGGACTGGAATCGCTCTGTGCCCATGCAAGTGTTTTTTCATCAAAACCAGAATCGTCCTACATGTGTCAGTGCTGCTCCTTCACTCCTTCACTCTTGGCTTTGCGCAACCAGGCCAGACCTCTGAAGTGGCAAAAAAGGGTGTTTGGACAGCAAAAGCAAGGCAGATTTAGGATTCTGATGGGCTTTGTCATGTTCATTGTGTTTAAGAAACAGTAAGTAACAACTCAGTATCTTTTGACTGTGACCTCTGTATTTCTCTTCACCAGGGACTGCAGTGATAGGACAAGGGGTGATGGGTTCAAACTGAAACAGGGGAAGTTCAGGTTGGAGATAAGGCACAAGCTCTTCCCTGGGAGGGTGCTGAGGCGCTGGCCCAGGGTGCCCAGGGAAGCTGTGGCTGCCCCATCCCTGGCAGTGCTCAAGGCCAGGTTGGATGGGGCATGGGTGACATGGTCTGCTGTGAGACATCACTTGACTGGAGCTGGATGAGCTTTAAGGTCCCTTCCAACCCAAATCGTTCTGTAATGCTGTGATGATTCGGTGATCTTGTGCTTTTCCCCACACTTTACTTAGCAGCAAGTTAGGAAAGGGCCAGTTCATCCAGTGCAGATGTTTACCAGGGGTAGCTTAGCAGCACTGATACTGACACACACAGTCTGAGTCCTCATAGCATTTAGGTTACTGGAGTAGATTATGCTTGAAAGAGTGCGCTGGGTTAGACACTTATTTTCACAAGGTATTTGCTTATCTTCTAGAGTCTTCTTGATGCTCCATTTTGTTCAGAAGCTGGACAGTCCTAGCTCATTTCTTGTTGTCTAGAGAAGAGAATCTGATTATTTTGGACCACAAACCTTCAAAGTCCTTGAAACTTCATAAAGACCAAGCTCCACCTTTCTATCTGACTTGAAACTGAAAATACTCCGAAGGTGTTGTCATTCCCTATCGCTAGATGTGGCTTTGCACACCCCATCTTGAGGAACTCTGATGCAGGACACATTCCCATGTAGGAACATAAGAATACGCTTTGCATCCTTGATTTTTTCTAATGACCCCTGTTTTTTAGCTAGGGTAAGGGAAAGATCACATCTCTCACTGCTTTTTTATGCAGATATCTGTGTGTATGTATGATGCCAACAACAGCAATGGAAGGCTGACAGGCAAACTTGTGTGGTGTTCCAGAAACACCTGGAATATGGTGTGCAGTTCTGGTGTCCTCAACATCAAAAGGACATGGAGCTANTGCAGGACACATTCCCATGTAGGAACATAAGAATACGCTTTGCATCCTTGATTTTTTCTAATGAACTCTGTCTTTAGTTAGGGTAAGGGAAAGATCACATCTCTCACTGCTTTTTTATGCAGATATCTGTGTGTATGCATGATGCCAACAACAGCAATGGAAGGCTGACAAGCAAACTTGTGTGGTGTTCCAGAAACACCTGGAATATGGTGTGCAGTTCTGGTGTCCTCAACATCAAAAGGACATGGAGCTATTGGAGCAAGTGCAGAGGAGGCCACGAGGATGAGCAGGGGCTGGAGCAGCTCCTGTATGGAGCCAGGCTGAGAACATTGGGGATGTTGAGGCTGGAGAAGAGAAGCTGTGTGGAGACCTCAGAGCAGCTTCCAGGGTCTGAAGGGGGCCTATAGGGATGCTGGGGAGGGACTCTTCATTAATGACAGGACAAGGGGTGATGGGTTCAAAGTGAAACAGGGGAGGTTTAGATTGGATCTAAGGAAGAANCTGGAGAAGAGAAGCTGCGTGGAGACCTCAGAGCAGCTTCCAGTGTGTGAAGAGGGCCTCTAGGGATGCTGGGGAGGGACTCTTCATTAGGGACTGCAGTGACAGGACAAGGGGTGATGGGTTCAAAGTGAAACAGGGGAGGTTTAGATTGGATCTAAGGAAGAAATTCTTTGCTGTGAGGGTGCTGAGGCACTGGAATGGGTTGTCCAGGGAAGCTGTGAGTGCTCCATCCCTGGCAGTGTTCAAGGCCAGGTTGGAGGGAGCCTTGTGTGCCATGGTTTAGTGTGAGGTGTCCCTGCTTATGGCAGTGGGGTTGGAACTGGATGATCTTAAGGTGCTTTCCAACCCAAACCATTCTATGATTCCATGACTTTCTGTGGCATTCTCTCTGCTGAGAGAAATTGGACCACAGACAACCATTTTTTTGGCTCCCAGCCTCTTCTGCAAGATCTGATGTATTACCAGGCCATGTTTCTTTCCAGTACCAACCATTGCATCATCAAGCCACAGTAGATTTTAGTTCATTTCTAGGTATCCTGTTTTCACTCAGGGGCCTGATTCATGTTGGTCTTAGTGAAAACAGGAGATAGATCTCATAGTAAGACAGGTCTGTGTGATGCAGCCCAGGTAGAAGTCGGGTACCCAAGTTCAGGATAGAAACCAAGAACTTCTTTCAAACTTGTCTGACGTTCTTGAAGAGCCCAAGACATAAGTTTATTTCAGAAACTTCATGTGGAACTGAAGCTACATTCAATGCAGAGGACCTCTTACTTCATCTGAGCTGATTGTCTACCCAAGTATCCCAACCAAAAGACTGCTGAATGTGCTTTTGCTCCCTACCTGTACACGCACCCAGGTTTTCCTGCTGTGGAAGCCAGCACAGAGGAGGAGGAGAAAGGGTGCTGCTGGGTCTCTTTCCATCACACTCAGAAGCTGAAAAGTGCTGCCTGTTCCTATGATTTTCCTGTTCCCTTGATGCCCATCTCACACTCCACCCATTTCAGGATACACAGGGGTACAAAATCTCTGTTCTTTCTGTACTGATTCCCAAGTAAGGATCTGGGGACCAAGGTTGGGCTTCCAGTGATTAATTCAGAGTAATCTTCCATTGGATCCCTATTTCATTCAGGATGTAAATTCTGCTCTTTGTCCCCAAGGAGATTAATAGAAACACCTTGGTGAACCTGTACAACCCGCACAGAGCTGCAACTGAATGAAAGCCCAAGCTGTGGAGTACAAATTGCTGCCATCAGTGTCTCCTGAATGAAGGCTATGGAGCTCTCCACTTGCTCTGAACATTCGGTGGTTGTTATGTTCTCTTTTTATCCTTGCTCCGTACAGGACCATTGTTACAGTCTTCTTTTTTTCAATGAGAAGACAAACTCTTTGTGGTTTATTTCGCTCACAGCAGGAAAATAGGTAACAGGTCAAAATTGGAATGAGAAATCCATCACGCAGCAGAAAGAGCTTTGAGTGATGTATTCCAGGCTAACGCTGAGACAGGCAAACGGGTCCCCTGCTTCTCAGTGAGCCACAGCCCTGAACATCTGTCCCAAAGTAGTCAGGCTTCAGGCTGCCAGCAAAAGAAGCACTGGAGGTGAAGGGCTTGACCTTCCTGAAGAAACTGTACTTGTCCAGTAAAGACATTGACTAAAAAGCCAATACTGGGGGATGGATGAAGATTCATCTTGGAGAGTGATGCCAGTAGTTTGCTCGGATGTAATGTTTTAACTGGAGGTTTTAGAACTTGGTTTGTTTTGCTATTGCTTCTCTTTGCAAAGTTGAAACGTGTCCAGTAACACCCTGCTTTGGTCTTTCTTATGGCTTATTAGACATTTAAAAGCAACAAGCAGACAAAAACATAACACAGCCACATCTGCAGCTTCTTTTAACCAAAGAACATGGAAAAGAAAGAAAATAGGAACAAAAAAAAGTAGTTGGAGTAGTTTGTAATGACAGGAGATGGAGTGGGACGTCTCCTAACAAACTTTCAGCTGAGATCTTGGCAGGACAAGAAATAAAGAGCTGTTTTCCTTTGTTGCTGCCAGGGATTTCAATGTTTCCACCAGCTTCATTGGGCATCAAATGGACACTAAATTGAGCTAACCTACTTTCCAGCACAGTGCAGGATGCGTGGCTCTTTTGACAAGGCTGTGTTTGTGGGAAGTATTGTACCTCGTGCTCTTTAACTAAACACAGGTGAAACTCTTGAGTTTATTCCTAAAGGCTGGAATTACTTCAGCCATCATCATGGAACAGAAAGATAAACAGAGCAAATAAAGAAGCTTTAAAAGATCCTCCTGAGACTTCAGCCCATCTGTAAATCTCTCAGTGATTTAACAGGAACTGCACTTGTAGAGATAGAGGAATACAGGACTCTAGAGCCGGTTGTTGAGGCTTCATAACGGTTTTGATGGGTAAGCAGAACTCTCTCCATATGTCAAAGTTATTGTCTATCTAAAGGCATCCCTGAATCTGTTCTATAGCAAAAGTGGATGTCATAGAGTTCAGGATCAGGACCAGCAACCTGATAGCTGCAGTGACTGACTCTCCATAGATTTAAGCTGTTTATTTAAACCCAAGCTCTGTATCCTGGACCAGCCCAGATGTAACCAGGTGCATCCAACACCTCTGACCTTGTGAAATTCCACTATTTATATTTCACGGGATTAACCTCAATATGGATCCAAACCTAGCTGGCTGTGCTTTATAAACTCCATACTTTCATTCATGCCTATTGCGCATCCGTCTCTCACACCACCTTTGAATTCTACCCTGACAGAGGGAATGGGTTTCCTTATCCAAAACCCCTAAAGTCCATAGGAGAGCTCACAATATATGTGAGTGATACCTCCCTGTGGTTATGGAATCATAGAGTCATGGAATGCTTTGAGTTGGAAGGGATCTTCAAGTTCATCCAGTTCCAAGTCCCTACCATGGGCAGCGTCACCTTCCACTAGAGCAGGTTGCTCCAAGCCCTGTCCAACTTGGCCTTGAACACTGCCGT
The DNA here is from genome assembly GCA_002631895.1 of Agapornis roseicollis. Taxonomy (NCBI): domain Eukaryota; kingdom Metazoa; phylum Chordata; class Aves; order Psittaciformes; family Psittacidae; genus Agapornis; species Agapornis roseicollis. The sequence goes on along the minus strand of NDXB01020040.1, from coordinate 5,846 downwards.
GGATGAAGCATCATTATTGTTGTTATTGTTATTATTGTTGTTCATTCCTGCTTTACAGCACTGGAGGGAACTCACTCAGGGACTTTAGTGTATAAACCACCCCAGCTGACCCCCCTTGTCTGCATTAAAATTCAGTGAACACGAAGGTGTTGTAAACTAACAGCAAGATGCTCATTCCTTTACGAAGATGCTTTTGCCCTCTTGCAGTGAAGCTGACAAGGACAAAAGCTGCTTTTCCGGGGAAGTTGCCAGTCAGAGGTTCAAAGCTGGAGGGGATTGACTCAGTGATGGAAACTGAAGGGTGTTCAGAGTCTGAAACAAAGTGGTAATAAAAATCATGGGCCTTTGTTGAGAGGGAAGTGCATTTCTGTTCAGGCTGAGTGGATTATGTGGGTTGGAATGATCATGACTGTTGATTGTATTAATCAGTGTATTGAGGCAGTCAGGAAAGACTGGGTTATGCTTCAATGACACAAACAAGGAAAAATATTCCTTCAGGGTTCTTGTTAAGCCACAGAGGACACAGTCAGTGATGTATCATACCTCCAACCACACACACCAGTGAAACACACTCAAAGGGTACGTAACCATGGTATATTATTAATTCATGTCCAACCTGAGTGCTTTATGCTTTTCTTCCCACGTGGTGATTGCTCTTTCGCTTGTTCCCCAGATGCACGCCAGGATAACTCCATGGGAATTAAAGTTTTTGCTGGAGAAACATGTGGAAGCATCAAGGAAAACAGTTACAGTCAAGCTGTAAGAAGTGCAATCGATATGGCACTCTCCTACACACAATATGGGTACGTACATAGAAACAACTGCTGTCCAGATGATGAGCTGAGTGATTTCTTCCTCTACTGCATCAGAAGCCCAGCACAACGTAAGGCTCATCAACATTTACTGGAATCTCAGTGACCCTGGAGTTTTCCTTCCCAGGGCAATCCCAGTGTATCCGGGAACCGCTCAGAGCAGCGTTGTGACTATTAAAAGCCAGGCTTTGGGTATTTGCTCAATGCCATACCTAATTGCCTCCCACTGCACAATGCAGGCCAAAGATACAGATTACCTTTGAACAAAGGATTAATCTTGACTGTTGCTACCTGTCTCTTTTCTCTAGCATCATTTCATTGGCTTTCTACCTTCGAAAGGCTGCATGCATCTTACAGTAAATAACACATCCGTGTGCCCAGTTACATTTGTATGTTGATTGGTTTCTCCTATCTCACCATTGTAAAGCCTCAAGAGTCTCTTCTTCTCTCTGAGTGTGTGCCTTTAACCTGGAATAGCTGAGAAATTGCCATCGAATAACTATTTATCAGGAAGCCTACGCTGTATGGTGATCTGTAAATGTCACAGCCTTTTCATCTGAAGGACAAATCTTATCTGATGTGTGGGAATAATGTGTAGGAGTTGCTGGTCAACACAATTTCTTTGACCTTTCTCAATGTATCTGTATGTTGGGTCTCACCCTATAAGCTCCCCTTCATTTACCTGCAAGAACAAGAAGGCCCAAGGAATTTGCTTTTAGTATCATCTGCCCAAAATATACCAAATCATCATTATTTCTGCTGTACGTGGGTCCTGTGAGGCAAAACAGGTTGGTACCATCTCTTTGCTTTGCCTACACAGCTGCTGTCAAGGCTTTCGGGTGCCTTTGTACTGTACTGTGATTGAGTTACTGCCTTGACAGGCTGCTGAGCAGCTCCTCAGTGGTTTCACTTCATGTGATGGTTTCCGGGCTGTTAAATCAGCGTTCACACCCCAAGGCAGCCCCTGGAGATGTCCTCACCTTGCACACATCGAGGCCATGAAGTGTCTGTCCAAAGGTGCTGGGGTCTGCACAGGTCCTTGCAGCAACATCAGGAGCCCCATCCTATCCTCTCCTTGTGCAGGTCAATGGAGCTGGGCAGTGATGGAAGAGTGTAATCATAACTGACCCAAGCGCTGTCCCCTGAATGTGATGCTGAGGTTTCAATTCACCCATCACTGGAATGCCATTGAATGTTCTGCTGCTGGATGGTGTGCAAGTAACCCTGTGGTGAGGGATGGAGTGGCAGAGCAGGGATTTAGCAAAGACGAGGCTTGTAGTCTAAATGCAAAGACTAGATTGCTAAAAAGCAATCAGTGCAGTGGGTTTATATCTTTACCTGTAAGATGAGGAAAGCCTTGCTTTTCTAGTGGATTTGTCTGGGACAGAAGCTAAACTCTATAACACCATTGGAAAAAACAAGGTAGAGGTTCTTTGTAGCGAAAATCGCTTCTGTACTCGGTTGTCTGAGTCCTGTTTTGGCCCAATTTTCCGAGACAAAACCAGCATGAATTTTGTGGATGGCCCAGCTTTTGACAGCCCCAATGTTTTGAGCGTTGTCTCAGCTACAATCAGCTACAAGGACTTGCAGCCTAAGAAGGGTTAGCAGGTTTCAAACTATCTTCCCCTCTTTTGGGGCAGTAGTTTCTGAGAAGGGCAAAGATGTTCTTGCAAACCCGCTGCTACCTTTGTGCGTGGGTAGAAGCTCAGTGTGAGTCTAAACCAGCCTCATTGGCATGACCCTCCTGACAGCAGATCCGGAGTGGAAACCCCCCCCCCCCCCCCC
>NDXB01020038.1:110313-122710 GCA_002631895.1 Agapornis roseicollis | reverse complement strand
CCCCAGTTTGCCACTTCATCTTTTCCTCCTCTCACTCTTTCCCTCTCCACCCCATACCATGTGCCCCCTGGCACAGGACGACAGATGGTGACCTGTTTGCATGCGATACCATAACTGAATCTAAACTCAAGGAAACAAGTCACTGGGCTGCAAATTAGTGAGACCACACAACTGTCAGGTGGCAGTCCCCTTTGACAGTTGTAGGCCATTATAGGAACATTGATGTTTTCGCAGTGTGACAAAAAGGAATCCTTTTTGCAGCAGACCTGTCTGTCAGCTGGCTCTCAAGTCATAACAAATCCCTGGCACTCAGCTGAGGCTGAACATTCGCAGAGTCAGGAGGATGATAAATGACCTGCAGGGCTTTGAAGTGCCTTGGCAGTTCAGATGGGTCCATAGTGCTGACAGAGAAATATACACAACAGCGTAACCAATAATGAGAACATTAAACATTCCTGCTTTGTGACAGGCTGACAGAAAAACCCAGCCTCACATCAATCATCTTTGGAGATATAACCTTGACAATTAGCCCCCTCTCTGATACTCAGAGTAACCTCTTTTTTTCTCCCTTCCCCCTCCTTCTTTTATTTTGTCTGGCTTATCTTTCATGATATTTTTTTCTGGCATGGCAGAAATGGAAAAAACAGCAGAAGGAAAAAAAAAAAAAAAGAAGCCCACATCAAAAAAGATCTTTTCCTTTTCCTCCATGCAAAAATAAAATATGCCAGGACAAAGTTTATTTGATGGACTTCCACCTATTTCCCTTTAGGAGAAAGGAATATACTTTTTGCCCTATCTACCAAAGCATCTGTCACTACAAATACTTCTAGCAGAATTTTGTTTACATTTTATGCTTATTTTGTTCCTTAGTTTTTTTTCCTTTCCCCAACTCTTACATTCATATCAGTTCACTCTGTGGCCAAGCATGGTTTCCACTTGTAAGAGTGAGATGATTAAGCATGCAACTGTCCCCTTGTTACTGTATTCCAGGATCATTCAATAAAACAGATAGAATCTCAGCTTCTTCCCATAACCTTGTGTTTCTTTTTCATATGTGCCTGTGCACTGGTTTGCCATTTTTTAAAATCATTTTACAGAGCAATAATTATCTTCAAAGGACAAATGAATGGTGCAGCTAATCTTCCTGAAAACTAAACACTTAAAGACCCCTCTGGAATCATTCTCACCGAAGAGCTGGGATACATTCGAATCTCAAGGACACTCTCTCCACTCACAGGGAATTCCTCTTGCTTTACCCAACATGAGAACAGCAGAAATTCCTCCTGATACACACAACTGACTTCTTGCCCTGTCTCTCTTTACAGCTGAGGGGTTCAGATGGTGGGGTCAATGGGATTGATGTCTGCCCTGTGAGAGGCAAATTAGGTTTCTGGGCACTTTCTGCACTCCTTTCTGGTGGCCTGGGGTCTCTGAAATCACCAGTTCAACCACACACATTGGTTTCAAAGGAGCCTAAGCACCCTTGCGAAATAAATGAGGTTCAAAATGGTATTTGTTACAGAGGTCTTAATCAGGAGAAATGCTAATAATGTAAAAACCCCAACCCTTCTGACACAGCAAATACTCTAAGATGCACCATGCTCAAGACTCTGCCTCCCTCTTCCCAAAGGTATTTCTGTTTTGCTTATACAATGACAAACATGCATTCTTGCTCTCATTGAGTGCAGCACATGTCAGATACTTTGATGTGAAGTTAGGGTAGTGAAATGGATTTACACACAACCAAGTGCTTGTAAATTAAAAAAGGATAGGTTTCTAACACTGAAGTAAAGCCCCAGAGCCCATTCTCCTGCATGTTCTTTAAGGTCCCTCTGCAATGCTGGTGTGTAGTGAAAAGAAGATGAAAAGGAGAAAAAAACCCAAGGCCTTCAACCTTCAATTCAGTTATAGAAGAGTCAGCTACAGACCCAGATGACGCTACCAAGATAATGAATTCCAGAGCCGGTCAGCTGAGTCCTGCTGCTATCAAAGTATGTCCTGTGCATGTGGCCACAGCTGTTGGCTTCACTATTAGAAGAGGTCAGTGTGAAGGAGAGAAGTATTAGAAAGATGATCAACAGTAAGTGGCAAAAACTGTTCAGCTTTTGCATGGTTTCATTTTCACTCTGATTGTATTATTCTGATAAAAAGACAAACCATGCAGTGCCCATTTCATAAAAGAGCAGGATTGGCCTCTGAAGGACTGCAAAGAGCCATTTCACTCTCAGGCAAGTACTTTTAAGAGACCAGGCTGACAGTGCTGGAAACAGAAAACTTCTCTTCGCCTGTGTTATACATGCCTACCAGCTATCAACTGACTGTGTTACAGCACACTGAAAACATACTGTGTACCGCATTGCATACCCTTCCTGGAGGGACTACAATCAAACATTGTGATTGAAAAGTCCTGTTCAGGATTTGGAAAGTCCAGGTGAGGTAGCACTTGCTCAGCACAGGCTGAAGCTCCAGCAGAGCCAGGCAGCAAACAACTGTACATTCAGCAGCAAGAGTGTCCTCTCTCTTTAATCTATGTCTGAGACTGGTATCTTGTGACAAAGGGACATCATTAAATCTTTGGCTTCTCTGCTAAGAGAATGAAAAGTTATTTCATATCACTGATCTCCCAAAGATGGATTCCTTAACTCCTTAACACTGCTGCTCTGCTTCTTAAAGAGTCTGTCTCACAGCCAGAAGACCTTTTCTCACTGTAATGGTACAAAGGATGGTACTCAGCCTGCACACTGTGTCTGTGTGAACTCTCATGTGCTTAATTCCAGTCTTGTTTCACATATCTTCAAGGAAATGGCCATACCCCACTTTTTAAATTCTAGTGTATATCACTTCCAGGTGTGTCAGACAGGCTTGATAATACCTTCCCCTCTGCAAAAGGAGCAGAGAGTGAGGGTGCCTTACATGCATGACACACTCGCAGAGCTGCATTTCCATCACTCTCAGGCTCTGGTCAAAGCAGGTATGATTTTCAGCACATGACCACTGAGGGCTCAGAAAGTTTACCTTCCCACTCCCAAACAGTGTTTTATGGCCCATTCTACATTATCATCAGTAACTGTGTTTGGGTACTAGCTGCCAATGATTAAATCTATAAGGGGTCTTTGTAAGATTAATGTGCAAAGTAAATGAGGATGGCCCCTCCCAGCTGCCTGCCTGCAGAAGAGGACAGGCTGCTTTCAACACTTTTCAGTGAGGAGAAGGATGAAAACTTCCCCCTTCACCACTGGCAAGGATGAGGAAAGGAGCCCTGTTTCTTTCACAACTAATGTTATAGAATTTGTCTTGTAGAAGAAAATGGCTTTAGGAGTTGATATATTCAGATCCCTAACAGGACTGTCAGTGTGGAAAGGGATGGAAGGCCTCCACCCCTGCTTATGGCAGGGGGTTGGAACTAGATGATGTTAAGGTCCTTTCCAACCTTAACTATTCTGTGATTCTATGATTCTATATGCTGAGAAGACAATAGAGGTTGAATGTTGTCATCCACTCCTTTTCTCCTGATTGTGTTTGGAGAGCCAAGCAAACTTCTGGCATACCCAAAGATTTGAGAGGCCCCAAACTGGACCAAGGTATAAACCAGTAGTCGTTGCAAAGGCTAAGGAAAGGAAGAAGCTATATGGCTCCTCTGCCAGATCAAGTGGCTATCATTTGTGTTGTCTCTTTGATGAAATCTGTAAGAACCAAATCATGCTGGAATTAGAGTATGCTTGTCAAATCTCCTGGACCATAATTCTCATTCTGACTCTTTATTTGGCTCACAGCCTTGAGATAATCACCACTCCCTGCCTCAGTTTCCTCACAAACAGGAATGGATGCATTTAAATTACACTCACCTGAAAGGCATGCTGTAAAATTTAATTAAGTCCTGAAAAGCACTCTGCAATTGTAAGATGAAAAGGTGCCATTAAAAGCTTCTAGTATTATATTTCACTAAGACTCTCAGAAATATTTTGGATGGAGTTAAAGAGAGAAAATAAAAGGGGAATAAATCATAAACATTGCAGATTAAATGCTGCCCGCCCCTTCTTATCTGTAACTCACAAGGCATATAGATTACCTCTAAATAATCCTTTGTATGAAAAACTGTCCATACATTTGCACGCAAGATGTAAGGACAATGCTGGTTTTATATGAAAGGGAATATACATGTTTCCTTGCACAGCCTCAGTGAAGTTAAAAGGGTTAATAAAATATAAGTTGAGATCAAAAGAAATCTGAGGTGACATTTTGGCCTTGAGGCCTTCTTTTGGCTGTGGGAAAACAGAATGAGGCTGTTCTGCAACCTACAAGTTGAAGTACAATTAGTGGGTGTTTTCCGACTGCATGATTCTTCCTAGGTTAAATCTGTGTAGATATGAGCATACGCAGCTCACAGATCTGTACGTTTCTCAGAGAAAGCACCATGAATTTACTTTTTCAAGCGAAGTACTAGCAGTGTTAAAGATGGCAACAACCTGAGAAAATTCAGTTATGAAATTAGAAGATTGCATCCGCCCAGATCAGAAACAGATAAAGCATTAAAATCATAATTATAAAATGCACTCAAAGGGGAAGGGCTCGGTGCATGTGAGTGCAGCTGCCGTGTCATGCACACATCCCGAGGACAACTGGAGGCAGTTGGCCTTTCATCTTTTGACTCAAGACCTCCCCAAGACTTATGCATTACAGCACGAAGAACCACACACTCTATCAAACATCATTATTTACATAACACATGGCAGGGAGTGGTTATGGAACAAATCAATACTTCATGATATTTGTTACAAGCCACATGGCACAGCTGAGCATTTCTAAGGCTTTACCCAAGGTCTGGCTTAGAGACAGCTTGTTACAGCTATATTAAAATTGACTAATAAGTGAGGTTACCAGGGAACTGCACTGAGCCTTTTGGTTATTTTCCTTTTTTCTTTCCACTGGACTGTAGCCTAGTGAGGGCAGGGCTTTCATTTACAGATGAGCTCCTGATCTGACCCTCTGCAATGCAGACTCTTTTTCTGTGTAAACTACAAACTGATCTCCTTTCCCCCACCTAATAAAACTGATCCCTAGTCATAGCTGTAATCACAGCTGTGGACAACTGCTCTAGATTCATTGATATACCTCTTAAAAATCAATGAACATAACTGTTCACTACTGACACCCTGCCTGTTCAGCCTCCCTGCTTGGAGATAGCAATTTGGCTAGACAGTGAGACAGTGATACAGTCTTCCCTTAGGTTCCTAGGCTAGGAGGTTTTATGTGAAAGTAGAACTTCCTGAGGAAAATGAAGGTGTAGGTGCCTATTTGTCTTTATCAAAGATATGAAAAGCCTATACACCTAGCTAACACACAGAGGCTGGGTGCCTGGAGTTTGACTATGTGAATGCTGAACACCCTGCACAAAAACCTTTGGCCATCACGACAAGTTCTTGTAAAACCAGCACCATTTTGGTTTAAGAAGTACCTGACCATCACTTCTCTGTTGTCTTGGAAATTAGATTTTGGTTTAAAAACACAGTCAGGGAACCCAACTACCCTCTCCAGTTTCATTCTGCCAAAGCATATTGATTATAATCTCCAGTTTGGTGAAGACTATGTTTTAGAACAGTCACAGTGCTTATAATACAGTGTTGTCAGTTCCAAACACCAGAACAGCTGAACATGTGACAACACTCAATAAGCTGCAAATTCACTAGGACAAAGCCCATGCTTTCACTTTGTGTTTGCTCAGCACCTAGTGCCTGGTTCATGATTAGGCCTAATAAGGTATCTAAAAGACAAAGTAGCAGTAATTGAGAAATATGATCCATTACACTGAGAATATAGCTATCAAATAATAGTCTAAAAGCCACTAAATAAAACTTTCTCTCAGAATGCAAGAGACAACTTGTGCAAAAAGAGAAACAGTAAGCAAAATACCTCATGTTCTTTCTTTTCTAGTAAGAATATAGGCTTGTAGTAAGAATACAGGCAATCACAAAAGGTAAGGAAGAACAAGCAATTCATAAAGACATGTCAGCCCAGTTTGAATAAGGAATCTCCTCTGAAGTTAAACAGGTACAGGAAAAAATAACCTGCAAGAACCATGAAGTTGAATGAAACAGTAACAAAGAGGTTGCATAAGGAACTTGCCAACTGTCACTAATTGCTGAACAGATAAATTAAAAGCAAAAAGAATCAATGTACAATACATGTTAATAAATCATTTAATGGAAAGTCACCTGAAACATTCAACTATGTGTCCTTAGATGTTACCATAAACCTGGGTCTATAAAATTCAAAAATTCAGCCTTTTATTTTCTTTTATTCTACTGCTCAGGGTTCACACATTAGTCATCTGCTGCCTCAGCTACATCAACATATTTTCTGTTTTGGTCTCACAAATTTCTTATTCCCTTTGTTTCAATGGCCATTTAAAATATTTTTCTCTTTTCATGCTCTTACTCCTCAGCTCCTTGGTTTCCATATATAAATCAAATTCACATTTTAGAGCACCACAAAACACTGCCCTTGGATCTCTATCTTTACTACTTCTTTCGGTATTACTACTTCTTAAAAGAACTATCAGGCTTGTTTAGACTATCTGGGCCTTTTTTTCCTACTGTAGACTTTATTTTCTCACCTATGACCTTGAGGATGTTTGTGACGGCTTTGAATTCACTTTCGCTAGAGGCTTTCCATAGGAAACTCACATGTTCAATTGTACAACAATACCCCCACTCCCTATTTATGCTATTTTACACCTCTAAATGTAGACTAATTCATTCAAAGAAAACATAAACTGACATCAGCAATTTCTATTGAGTAGTCTACGCACGTCCCCAGTGTCACATAGACTAGCCATACACCACCACCAAAAATTTATCTGAGGGAACTGCCCCTTGACAAATATGCAGACAATGTTAAACTCGAGTTTTCAATATTTCAATAATATTTTAAAACCACTGATCAGGTGATATAAAAAGCTGATGCAATAATTAAATGTGCGATGATACTAAATTAGGAAGTCTCACAAACATTAAGTGGGGACAGAGAAATAACACAGAGGGCTTGAGAAAGCTTAGAAATAAGAGCAGGAAATAACAAAATGAAATTCATCTGGGAAACATGCAAAGGTACAGTATATCTGGGGAAAATATTTCAAAATTAAATACTAAAAGTAATCCGATCTGGTGGTTCAAGGTGTAAACTGATTGCCACAGCTGAAATAATCCTCTCAGCCCTTCTGCTCAGCAACATATAACTGGCAAGGTATATTACAAGAGTTTTGAAAGATCAGGCACAAGTTATTTTTGGAGGCAGGACGCCTGTCTCATACAGAAAATCCTCTGCAACATCTATATTCAGAGAAATAGCCAGATTCATTGAGAGCACATTCCCATTCTTGGGCAAGCAAATTATTTCCTTTCCTCCCCTCTCTCTTTCCCAGCAGTTACCTCCATTCCCCTGTTTGCATGCTTATTGACAATTCGCACAGGCCTGTGACACAGCGGCAGTGGTACTAACAGGTTAGAACAAGCCGAGAAGAAGATGGGAGGGGATGCCAGACTAGTTAGCGGGTGAATTATCTGGGCTTTTAGTATTCCCAACCTCTGAAAAACTGCCTCAGCTACTTTTCACTCTCAGCGGCCACAGGGATTGCTATACCATACAAGCAGTAATGTTGTCAGGAACACAGAACCAGATACTCAGTTGATGTCAGTCAGGGTTTTTCTGCTGACTTCAAAGAGCATAACAAATTTAATGTGAGTTTGCAGTGAAATGGGATATTGAAATGCTTCAGTGCAGCTTAGTTTTCCATCCTCTGGTCGCCACAATCAGGAACTAGAGAAGAGATGAGGCTTTGTACGCATTGATAAAACCACAGCAAATATATCATAAAGCTTTGGCCCTTGAATGCCATTAACTTGTAGAGAAGCTGGAAGGAGTTGAATGGAAATCAATAACAATGAAGGATCTGAAACAGATGGACTTTGAAGAAAGTCACTATCTTCTTTTGTTACACATAAAACAAAAGAAATGTCATTGAAATAAATAAATTCATGATATCCCTATAGCAAATAAGCCTCTCTGCTTCATAGCAAAGCTTCTGCTTAGGAATTAGTTTCCTACTACAGATCTAAATAAACAGCACATATATCCTTACACATTCCCTGCCCTGTTTGTCCTAGATAAACAATCTGAACAGGAATGAATTTAGAGACTGAGACAAGTCATTGGTTTCACCACTCATTCAGATCTGCTCATTGTCTACTTTCCCCATGTGTTCAGTTGATTCAATTTATTATGAAATTCCAGAGGTGTAAATGGCTGGACAATAGCTCAAGGAGTCTTAGCAGCTGGATTACCTTCCGTCACTATAGTATGCTTCCACACAGGCTAAGAAAAGGATTTTGCAGAAATTAAATTGAGATTGAATATCTTTCCAAAAAGATTTGCTGCAGCATGAAGAACAAATCATAGACTTTTCACAAGAATTTTTGAGTCAAGTTTACACTTTGTGTCAAGATAAGTTGACAGCCCTTACTTCCATCTGATCACTCTGAAACTAGTCTCCTGTGATGCAGCTATCCTTAAAAGCTCATACTGAAACATGAAATGTCCATTCCCTCCTGGTCTCATGGAAATTAGTTTTCTAAGGGGGTTTCTGGTAGCAAATTGAAGAAAACAAAAAAGAAAAAAACAATTTTCTGAATAATCTCTTGTAACTGGTGTCAGCTTGTCACACTGAGTGGGTTGGAAGCTCCAAGGAGAATATGTTAATAGGACTAAAAACATTTAATGAAGAGACTGTTAGCATGTAAGTACCAGGGGGATAAGGATAATCCCTGGTTAAGCACAGTACTTGGACTTTAAGTGATCTGTGGCCTATTCCCTGCTGTGTCACATATTTTCTGTACAAACCCAAACAGATAGCTTTACACTACCTTAATTCCAAGTTTGTAAAGCTAATATTTTCTGTGCTGTGTCTATTCATGCTGCCAGCTACATACATGTTTGGTGTACCTCACAAAAGGGGACAGATTTTGAACAGAGTCAAGAAGGTATTTCCAAAGCAGGTAATACTGTTACAGGCAACCGGCACTGTCACATTTCAATAGGCATATGTGTCTGCAAAATCTTCTCCAACCAGAAGAGGGAGAAGATATGTGGTTTGCAATCTCTGGACAAACAATTCATTATGAATCGCTTTGGGTGGGCTGGGCTGAACTTGCACTTAATCATCAAAACATGTGCAAAGGTTATGGGTAACACCATTATGCACAGTCAGATATCTTTGGCTCTCCATGGCATGTATGTTTTCCAGCAGTCACGAACTCCCACCCTCTACAAGCTCCTTATAATACATAAGAAGGTTGGGCACAAAGATGGAAATGCAGTCGTGATATAATGGAGTGTGGTGCCTGATACTATCAGGGGTTTTAATATTAGTCTCATTGCTTCAGGGTTTGAGCACTTCCAGCTCAAGTTGGGTGCTGGCATCATCCAACTGTCTGATAGAGAGACCTGCAGGCAAAGTTGTGGTTATGAAACTTGAGATGAGCAGATCTTCTATCTGTATAATGAGCTAATTAAAAATTAATTTAAACATAGTCTGTATAAGGTGCTGAAGCATATGATGTGGGGTATAATCCTGTGCTGGGTTTGACAACCCTTAGTGTACTGCATATTCAGTGTTTTTGAACAAAATTATATGCTACTTCTGCCAGATTCCAATGAGGATTTTCCCTCACTGAGCACTTGAGGATCTGACTCCACAATGCATACTGAATGATTAGTCCATGTCATGATGGGTAGAGATAAAAGCTGAGATTTAGAGGTCATTTGGCTGTGTTTGCACAACCACAACATTTCTTAGACTGAGCAATATTCTAAAAACCAAGCATGGATATATCCACTGTTCTTCCCTGACGTTCCTGGTTCCAGATATACTCATGCTGAGCCAGCTTGAGTGTATCAGCACTTTTAGTGTTGATGTACCCATAAATGGGATGAAAATACCTGTATTGGCAATAAGCACAAAAGGTATTTTGCCTACAAGGCATATAAGGCCTCTGGGAATCACATGTAAAGCTGCATGTCAAGTTCTGATTGCATTCCACTGCCCATGAGTCTCAGCTGGGACACTGATATATATCAGGTGTCAGGAGTTGGGAAAGCAGAAATAAGAGTGGTAGGAGTGCACTCAGGAAACCATAAAAGAGAGCCTACAATTTTCACTCTGTTCTTGGACAGCTACATACCAGAAGCTATAATTGAGCTCTCCCCAAAAGCTGGTGCTAATCATTGCATTGCAGAAACATCATTATTAGTGGATTCTCCAATCTCTGTTTCTAGCAGCCAGGCCAAAGCCATGATAAAAGATTATGGTACTGTTTGCAGGACCAACTAGAGGGTGTTCCTTTGCTTGTCTGTTTCTCAACAATGATACAGAAAAAGCCTAGGTCGGATCAGTACTGTGATGGATTTTTTAACAGAAAATTCTGTTTTGAAGGAGGACAACTGGATGGTTGCTTTGGCTTTGAGACTGAAAATCATATAAAAGTGAGTCTGTCTATATGAATCAAGACAGGAATAAGAGGATTGCCTCTGAATACTCAATGTGACAATTTTTGAATCTGAAAAAACCATTGTCACAGACAGTTCACTAAACATAGATACACTGATAGTTTTCTGTATTAGTAAATAAAACATTCTCCTTCTTGCTTAATAAGCATGCTAATTAATCATAGAGAGATACAGCCTAGAAACACAGGTAAGAATTATGTATGGCCACACTTACTTTCGTAGTGTAACCAGGTACAGAATCCCTATGACTCTTGATAGGAATAGCCTCAATCTGAGCAGAACAGAACAGCAATTGTGAAATAATACCCTACTTACTTGAAAAAAAAAAAAATCTTGCATATTCAGGAAGCTTTCTCAAACATTAGGAACATGTTTGGCTTTTGCTCACCACCTTTGTCCTGTCAGTGTTCCAAAGCAGGGAAGACACAGAGATGCCAGGTTTCTCTATGTGTTGTAGCAGAAAAGCCCAGTGATGGTGATCGTTGGAGTAAGAAAGAGAACCATGAACAGGTGCCCTGTCTGGCTGAGATACACAATATTTAATTGACATACAACTTGAGAAACAATTTTCCACTGTTTCCATAAAAATTCAATAGTAAAAAATAAGTGTAGAATAAACCCATGTTTAATTTGCTGATTCTAGCCAGCTATTTTGTGTTGTTTATTGGATTCTCATGGGAGTTCACAAGAGGCTCGCATGGAAGGTTCCTATAAAGGGGTGCATCTATGTGTACATCTATGTATCAGGAGTACTGTCAGCATGTTACTGTTGTTCTGTGCTACCTACAATGACTTTTAATAAGATCTCAGACTGATATAAAAATCATTTTTTCTTTTTCCAGCATACTTACCTATATAATTACAGCCCTCTGGCTCAATAGGACACTCCATAGAAAGGCCAGAGTTCACCTGTACAAGAGATAGGCTCACTTGTGGGTTCCTCAAGACTTCTTTGTGAAATGAAGAACAAATTTCCAACAGAGCTAAGTAACACCAGAAACCTCAGCATCTTTTGCTTTATGTACGTAGTGTGTCTCTCTGACCTTGCTTGCTCCGCTATAAAATGGAATGACATAAAGATGACATCAAAGTGATGACCATAGTACAAGAACATATACAGAGTGGATTATTTAAGAAGAAACTGGATAAAACATTCCTCTGGAACCTTTCCCCACAAACACATGCCAGACAAAGTTTTGGTAGCCCTGATAATGAACTTAACATTTACCAGATGAGACCTGATTGATACTTTCCCTGGTGGAGATGGTCAAATCTGTAATGATTGTCTGTTACAAAAGGAAGAGAAGCAATAGGTTTACTGTTGAGCACAGAAATGTAAGTTAGAAAAGAAAAAGAACTCTTCCTCTTAAAGAAGGAAGCAGTACTCTAATGTCCTGTACCTCATACCCCAGACCTCTCTTTTGATGATTTTCCCTTATCAGATGTATCAACTGGTGCTTTGTATAGCCCATTCTTTAATAATTTCACCATGAAAACAGGATTTAAAGGATGACAGAACACACATCATGCCTATTTCTTCCTGCCAGTTTTATACAGAATGGAATTTCATTAAAAGAATTCTGAAGACCTGAATTCTCTGAGTGAATTTTTACACAATGCTGAATAACAATGCATTGGGTTTGTGCGGCAAGGTTTTGTTAGTGGGGAGGCTACAGGGATGGCTTCTGTGAGAAGCTGCTAGAAGCTTTCCCTATGTCCAATAGAGATAATGCCAGCTGACCTCAAGCTGGGCCTGCTACTGGCTAAGGCCAAGCCCATCAGCAATGGTGGTAGCACTTCTGAGATAACATAATGAAGAAGGGGGCCGGGGGGGGGG
>NDXB01020038.1:98919-110263 GCA_002631895.1 Agapornis roseicollis | reverse complement strand
GGGGGGAGGGGGGGGTTGGAGGACGGGGGGGAAGAGGTTGTGGTGGTGGTGAGGGGAAAGTCCATCTGCATGACAGCACTTGGAGCTAGAAAAATGAATGAAAATATGTGAGAAACAGCCCTGCAGACACCAAGGTCAGGGGATGATGTCAAGGAGGTGCTCCAGGTGCTAGAGCAGAGATTCTCCTGCGGCCTGTGGTGAAAACAATGATGAAGCAAACTGTTGCCCTGCAGACTGTGGAGGACCCCATGCAGGACTGGACGGATGCCCAAAGGAGGCTGTGCGCCCCTGGGAAGCTCACACTGGAGCAGGCTCCTGGCAGAACCTGTGGGAGACCCTTGCTGGAGCTGTCTGTTCCTGAAGGACTGTATCCAGTGAAAAGGACCTATGCTGGAATAGTTAATGAACTGTATAATGAGAATGGTATAATGGGAATGTAAAAGAGCACTGTTATTTACAGAGAAGACTTTGTTTAAACAGATGGGGTAAGAAAAGGTATATTTTTATATGTTTCTATACACTAACCATGTCTATGCATTGCTGTTTTTTTTCTCACCTGCTGAAGAAGCCACCTAACGAACTGAGGTCTAGACAGAAAAAGTATAGATGCAGCTACAGTAAGGATGTGATTTTATGGTCAGCTTTGTCTAGCTGAACTCTGAAATGCTACTTAAAAGAACAGACCTTCCTTTCCACCATTCCACCTGTCTCTCCTCCACAGTTTGTGTCAGCACATGTGGTTGCATGCCTCAGCAGTCCGCCAGATCCGCACCCCAGTGTGGCAGTCTGCACAGCTGGATAAGTGCTGCTGCTGACACAACAGCAAGGACGGGACAGATTTCCTTTCACCACCTTTTCAGTAATTTAGAAATAGATTAGCCATGGCTGAAACAAAACTACACCCAAATATCACCCCTTTTTGGTGATGGAGAGAAACAGCAGATTCCCGTACTATTTGCTGCACAAGAAATCACATTAGTGATAAAAAAAAGCGTTCGGGATACCTGCCGTTATGATACTATGGCATTGTTAATAGAAACAGATAAAAGGGAGACAATTGCTTGTTTCAAGAAATGGGACAATACATGGAAAGTTACACCAAGTGAAATGAAACTGCAAAAGAAGGTTTTGTGACCAGAGGACTGTGAGACATGAACATTCATTTTTCATTACTTTCTCATCTCCATCTCAGAGAATACCACTTGCAAAACTACATTTAATGCTGGTGTCATGCTAATTAGTACTACATGAAAAGCTGGCTTAGGAGGCAGATTTAAACCAAATGGTGGAAAAGGCAATACACTAGTGGCTTCAGCAGGATTTCAATGATGCTTTTGTTTCTTCCTACTATCCATCTCCTACTCTCTGCTAAATTCACAAGGAAGACTGCAGAAAACTTCAAGAGGTGTAAAAAGAGAAGTCTAGGGGAATATAGAATGAATAGTGCAAAATCAATTTTCTTTTTAGAAACAGAAATTTTTACTATTGAGGAAAAAGTGTCAATGAAAGAATTAAATAATAGGAGAAAAAGGGGACAGCTTCTTCTACAGCAGTTAGCACTATCCATTATCAGTGCCTAGATATCAGATGAGATAGATCACCGCTCAGATCCTGGATGACTTCTATCCAATTTACATTATCACCAGTGACACAGTGCTCAAGCCTTGATCCTCCAAGACAGCAGGATACAGACTCCAGTACTCAGTTCTGCAGTAGGATATACAGCAGCTGTTCCCACGGCCATCAGCAGAAGCTGCATGGATACCTATTTCCTGGAAGGGTGGGGTGAGAGAACTTGGAATGCAACTACTGAAAGTTCAAGTCAACAGGTTTGGAAACTTGGCAATGACAACCCAGACAAATAACTCAAGGTTTGCAGGGCACCTCTGTGACTGTTATAAATCAGATGAGTACTGCTCAGTTCAAGGGAACCTGCCAATACATGACAGATGAGAACCCACTCCTTTGCAATGCACCTCTGAATCTTAGTATCTGAACCACTTGGATCTTGTCCAGCTTTCCAGTGCTTCCTCTAGCCCAGGAAGAAGGTGAAAACCATGCAAAATGTTCTGCCATTCTCAACACAAAGAAAAACAAAAACACATTTGATCATGAAAGTTGATGCTTCACTTTACAACAGTGCAGACGGGAAGAGAAGCTGTAAAAAAGAATAAGGAACTTCCTTGTCTTCTTTCAATTCCCCGCCCTCTAAGTGCTTTCCTGCTGCTGACAGAATTGAAAATCAGGCCTGGATGAACCCAGTGGAGATACCCAGAGGCACTAGAGAGTGCTGGGCCTCTCCCAGTGCCACACCACAGTTCAAAGCCTTGAAAGGCTGCAGAACTCCCACCGTGCTGCAGTTCAGCTTCCCACACAAAGAGGCATATTACCTAGCAGCATACTCTTCTCAGCAGGTCTCTACTATGACAAGAGGTCCATATCTCCTCTGCCTTCACATATTTCTCTCATGGTGCACAAACAATGAGCATCTTTGCTCCTCATGTTCATTATATCTCTAGCCTCTTGTCAGTGCCAGCCAAAGCTATTTGCTGAGCTTTACTAACTGCTTCTGCCCCAGCTCCACCTTTTCATGTAGCCTTGGTGCCTTTCTACACAGCAAGGCTGTCTTGAGGATTTTTGAGACAATAGACCCTGTAATAAACAGGAGCCTTGAGATGCAATGTCACTCCGTGCACACTGTGCACTCACAAGTCAGCTGCACAATGTGTGCACAGATGTGACCTGTGCTGGAGCTAGCAAAATTACATTCCTGAATATGCTCAGTAGCTTTTTTCTCTAGCACTCACTACCACCGGGGTCAAAAAAGCACCCAGCTGATGTGAAATAATGGAGAAAGCTTTTCTGTGAGCTCTTCATATGAAGTGTGAGATTTTACTGGGCAGTTACAGAGGACATCTGGCAACTCCTTCACTAGCTGATGGGATTTGGAGATGTCTCCACACCGTTACTGCAACAGACTGCTTAGTCTTGGACCTTTCAGTCTTTAGGCTTACCGATCAAAATAAGTATAAAGAGGTAAAATATAAATGAAACAAAGAGCAAACCAAACCTTCTCAAAACATAGCAGGATTTTATCCAAGTTTGGGAAGAAGTTCATTCCTTAGCAGAGTAAGCACTAGGATACTTGAACTGTTGATTTAGCCAATATACTAACAGCAGCAAAAGATGGCTGCTAGTTGCAATATCTGGTTCTATTAATGCCAGCATCCAAAACAATTGAAATTGTCAGGCATCTGGTTTTGCCTGTTACAGAAAGTCAGACAGGACCAAACTCTGGACAGAGATGTGAATTTTACTGTATTTCAGGGCTGATGGTGAGAGGGTTGAAATACAGAGTTCTGGGTTTCATCTAGCATATCTTCAGTAAAACTATCACATTTCTCTAACCCCACTGCTTTCCCAAGATGCTGCTGTGGCATGCGCTGAAGGGCTGGGAGGAGAAAAGGAGTGGAGGAGGGGAAAGAGTTCCTAATTCTTCCTTATTGCCTATCTTCCTGTTTTTATGGCTGTTTATTCAGAGGTTTGTCTTTCCACAAGCAAATGACTAGAGACAAGCTCACCCCAAATGTATGTTCTCTCATGTTTCAAGCACTTGCTCTCTGTTCTTGCTGAATGTTTAGTTACAGCATGAAAAATGGATATGTGGAATGAAGACATTTCCCCTTTGACTAGCACATTTGCAGAAGGTATGTCAAGGATCTGAGGCGAGGGGTATGGGCAAGATTTCAAGAAAGTTTTTCCCCCCTTCTCCTTTGCTTGCTTATTGGAAGAGCAATAAATATCAAGCAGACAGGCCCTTCTCACAGTTACAAAGCCTACCTGTAACTGAGCTGGATAATTAGCAGCCTTGAAGATGATATATGACTTTCATTACCCTTTGGGACTGGAGACTAAATGAGGACAGAGCTAATTGCCGTGCAAAGCAGTTTGGCATGAATGAGAAAAATGCAGGCGCTGTCTCCTGCCAAAAAAGGGCCCTATTGCTGTTCTGATCTCATGGCTGGTTTTTGCCGCAGGAGTTCACTTGGTGTCCATAAATCATGGTCTGCTTACAGCTGAAACTGCACTGAGTCATCAACATGCAATAAGCTGAGTGACAGATTCCAGCCTGACTGCATTAGAACTTCAGACTTACTGTCCCCCCCCAACACTACCCGTACTTAACAGAAAATTAAACCCAGACTACACAGTCATGAAGGCTGTGAGAAACACAAGGCTTGTTTACTTGACAATAGTTTTTTAAGACTGATGTTTCCAGGAAATAACATCATGCATTTTGAAAGGGAGAGGGCCACAAGTACTGAATTTATAAAATGACCCCCCTATGCCATTTGGTTTGTTCTCCTTCATATAATCGCTGATTAAAATGTATTACCCTCCTTTAATGATCTAAAGTGGCACTTTGTCAGTCCTTATGGAGATAGATTTAGTCAGCTATCTGAGAAAATATTTTGCTGCTCTTTAAAATTAGGCCAGAAGAACCTGAAATCTGATTGCAAATCTGCTTCCAAAGTGACCGGGAGCACATTAACATCCATATTGTACCCTTAAGAAGTGTGGGCTTCTGGGGAATCTAAACTATCAGTGTAAAAGAGAGTCCTTGAAGATACTCTTTTCCTCTTCCCATTCTGTTTTACAGAAGATTTTTTGCTTTTCCCTAAAGGTATCTTAGGTCTATTTTTTTTTTTTAATGGAAGAGATTGTGCTGAATTTGCAATATGGTCACCTGTCAGATCCTAATCAATTAGCCCACATCAGCTCAGTATAAGGCAGATACCAATTTAACTCACAGAGCTAAGCCTTCTGATTTTCTCTAAGGGCAGTCACATAATTCATTCTTTGTAGTGCCAAATTATATTTGACATTTAATTTAAAACTCAAGGTACCATAATGCAAAATCTCACTAAAAATAATGGTGATAAAGCAGAGGAACATTTCATTTGACAGTGAGGATTTTTTCAGCTTATTTATGCACCCAGACTTTCCTTCTCCCCCACCTTTCAAAGCCCCAAACTCACCAGTGCTGATTATCCAGACAATCACTTTCAGGTGATTTTAGCATCTACAGGTTCTTGCATACAGTAAAGGGGCACTTGAAGGTGAAGCAAAAAAGCTGGCTGCTGCTTGCCTTTTGGTGGGCAAGCTCTCCTCTCCCTGATGACACGTAGGCTCAAAGACATTTCATGTATCATTGCAGCTGTAGTTAGTAGTAGAAAGAAATATTTCAGTAAAGTGGCTGGGCTAACTGGAATGGTTGTGTGTGGACTGGGGAAGGGGAAGTCAGCCTGGAAAGGTTGAGTTTTTTAACTTTTAGGAGACCCAACACACACAAAAACTCAATGAAAACATTTTAGTGGCTTCATCACCATTCTCTTCCATGCAGTAACTGCATTCATGGCCACCTGGCACAATGGAAGTCTGTTGGTTCATGAAGCACATCCAGATGCTGACAGCACAACTTCATACACAGACAATAATAAAAAGACCAAGTTCTCCTCCTTTCTTGAAATGTGCAACACAGTGCCAGTCCATGGGGAGTTCCAGTCATCAACTTAGTTGGCACTTCCAGCGGGTGAACAAACTCTAATAAAAACACTAGTTGGAAAAGACATGCAGCAATCTCTGTTCAAGGTGAGCTGATTTTAGGGACTAACTCTTTCTGCTGGTATTGGCCAAAATGCTAAGCAGCCAGTGATTTGGCTGGCTAATCCAGAGCAGCTCTATGAAAAGAGAAAGTAATGGATAACAGTAGGCTCTACTTCATTGAGACAATACCATATACCAATAAGCAAAGTACATCAGTAGTGCAATCCTCCTGAGAGTGACTCAACTTTTGTCCTGTCAAAAACCAGCTACTACTTTTCAATAAAAAGAAGCAAATGTCTAATGCTCTCATCCTTTATGTGCCAGATTAGCTCTTAGGGGAAAAAAAAGTCATCACTGGTTGCAACATGCTTCTTAACATAAGATAGATGACTCCAATTCTGGGACATTAGGTCTTACTGAGAATTTCAGTCCCTCATTAAGATGAATACAGTCCAGCACTGAATTTTGGTAATTTTGGAGTGAGTCTATAGATCTCAGGTTAGGCATTCTTGCTTTACTTCACATTTACATGTAGGTACGTGCATATGCACTACGAAGTTCAAAATCTTGCCCATTGGCCAATGTATACAGATCCATTTTTTTCAGTACTTGCTATATGCTCCATATGTATTCTTATAGAAAACACGGGGTATTATCTGGGGCATGAAATGTGGACAGGAAATAAGGTTGTTATTACCAGATTAAGAAAGTACATTATCAGCATACTTGGAAACAAAAGAAGCTGTATTTGATGTTGATGCTGTGTGCCTATGTGACAGTTTTAAATTAGTAAGGCAATTGAGATGGCATAACACTGCTGTAAGATTTTGAAAACATTCCATCAATTTTCACTGTGAAATATAAAAACACAAACCCAAAAACTTCTGGAAAAGCAATGCTTTGGTGTTATATAACACAGAGGGTTCCATTCTATGGTATGTATCCTGTAATTCAGCTCTTCCAGACTTCCTGAGCTGAGACTGTATCAAGTCCTTTATTTACAGTAGGAAGGATTTTGGTTTTTTAATTGCAAGGGCAAGCATACACTTCACAAGTCTAGATAACTGCTTTCTTAATCTAATTGTACTTCGGCTTTTATGGCATCTTGTGGCAAAAGGTTCCACAGTTATTAATGTGGGGTTTTATGTAGAAAGGCACTTCCATTTGTTTCAGCACTATTACAATTTTCAGAGATAGAGAATAAGCATTTCCTTTTTACAATTTAAGATTTAAGAGGAATTATGTATCCTTCAGATGTATTTTCTAAGTATATTCTAGTTGGGCTTTACTCATATGAAAACCTTTCCAGAAACTGGCTTACTGATGTTACCTTTTCTAAAACTTGTATGCACAGGTTTTGGGTTCAGGACAAAAAACACATATAACTGTCAAGATGTGAACTTGTTACGGATTTGTATCATACACTTCATACTCAGTACTGTCACAGAATTTTTTGCAATTGTGAATTTGTGTAGGTGTATATAAAAGTGAAAACAAAACAAAACAAAACCTGCTCACCAACTTAATGGCAGTGTTTTGGCACACAAAAAGACACGTGCACAAAATCGTTAGAGCATTTCCACCAACTAAAGATTTTGCACCATTGTTTTGAGAAAATTTTGTCTGCAAATATTTCTTTTAGATTACTTTGAATGTTTTCAAAAAAGAACATTATGAAAATACTAACATGACTGTATTACTGTAAGGAAGCTGGATTAGTTAAAAAGCCATTTTAGTAGCCTATTTATATCATTAATTTTTTTTTCTATTGCAGAGATAGAAGTTTTAAAAATAGTGAAAAGTTTAAAACAAGTAGTGAAAAGTACATGAGTAAATACTCAGATTGGAAAATTTTTATTTTGTACTACAAGGAATCTTTAAATGTAAGTGAAGGAATAAATGCATTTATGAAGATTCCAGAATCTCAGGTACATGGTTGGTTTCAAGCGCTAAGAATTTAAATACCTTTACCAAAAATCAGATAAATACATAAGTGAGTCTAACTGAAAATTTATCCTTTCTAAAGGCCTTATCCTTAATCTTACTTCAAATATAAGATTTATGATATTGCTTTGCAAGGTGTGCATCAAATATGGGAAACTAACTCAGAACCTTTGCATTCAGTAAGGAATCTGCTTTTTAATTATACTATGCAAAACCATCAGTAATAAAACCCCCTTATAAATAGAAAACTAAATTATTGGGTAAGAAGTGGCAAGAATGGAATGCAGAAAGAGAGAGATTGAAAGAAAGGATTCAAATGATCTCATGACACTTACACAGTGTAATTTTTGGAAAAAATTCTACTTCAATTTACAGTGATATAAAGAAGGCTCAGAAATCAGCTCATTTCCTCCTCATTTAAAATACTGCCAAACAAATGGATTATGTTTTTGAACCCTTTACTATATGGGATTCTACAATTAATAACACAGACACATTTGTTACCATCCTTAATCATGGTTATTTGTGCAGTGATTTTGGTAAGCTGTACTCTGTGCCAATTTAAACTCATTTAAATCCTGCTCAGCTCTGTTTTGGAATAACTCTCCACATAACAAACCTGGTTTTGACCACAATTATGGTTCCTTATCACACTGATATTGAGAATCATATTCCAAAGCACAAGCATCACTTAGAACAATATGAATTCCTTGGGTAGTGTCTATCCATACTATCTAAGGAGCTGTAGTCCCTTGTGTTTCTTTGTCACTGTTTGATCAAAATATTTCTGAAATTCCAGGATCATTAGCACCACAATATTCCAAGCACTGTAAGACGCTACAACTCACTTTTCAAGTAGGATAAGCGGAATTTGCTGCTATTCCACAATACATAACACAATAATAAATAAATAAATAAAAATAATGCAATAAAAATCAATCCTCTAGCCAAAACCCAGCAAAGTCTAAATTGACAGATAACAAAAGATGGGGAGGGGGGAGGGGGAAGAGGAAAAAAATATTACTCTCAATTTATAGCTTAGGAAACAAAACAGCTGAGAGAAAACAAATGTTTTGCTCAAGATTGCCAGGACTGGGCAAAACAAGGACAAAAATTGAATCCAGATATCTTCAGACTCATCACGGATCCTGTATCGCAAAATCATTTTGCTCAGTGAGTGAATGGTAATCAGACTGACCAGCAGCCTCTTAAATTCAACAGGAACAGCTTTTGCTATATTCAAAGTGGGTTTTGATCAAAGTCCATTGGCTTACTAAATGAATGCAGGTAAAAGAAACCTTCATCTAGAATAAAGTTGAGGTCATACCACAGCAGACTAGATTTTTTATTTTTAAGGCATCTCTAATTCAATGGCCATGAATAATGCAATATTCATGAAGTCCCATCAGGTATTCAGTTCTGTGTATAAAAATACTTTATACTGTTGGTCCGATAATTCTAACTAAAACTGGTAAAGTGATATACAGGCAGTTGAAAACAGTACTGGGATAAAAAATAACAAATTGAATAAAGGAGAAAAAATAAGCTTGCTTTAGCCTGAAGGGAATAAAATTGAAGCCTTTTAACCTTACACATAAGTTCTACATCATTGCTGTTTAAAATCAGTGGAAAATCATTTAAAATCAAATTGATTTTGGCTTTTACATTCAGATACACTTCAGCCTTTCACTTACTCAGCTATACAAGCAATGTCTTCAGCCAACCTGTGTTCAGAATGGGTTGAAAATCAGTTTGTATGTTCACATGCTTATTGGAATTTTCTCATTTCCATTTCACTCAGAGCCAATCACGATCAGATTAACTTGCTGGGGAATATGTCAAGAGGCTGATTTCATGGGTGTTTTAGCAAAGAAATGGTTCCTAATGCAGTGAAACATTTTTTTGCTTATAACACATTGTCTATTGCCCATTTTGTGCCAAGAAATAGGAAGACAGATAATCAGAACAGTTCATATTTATTCTGAAAGCTCTTTTCTCCATTGTGTGTAGATCCATAATAAATCACAAAATAACTGTAAAATCACAGGAAAATATTTCCTAGTGTACATCTGCTTGTTTCCATTAACAAAATCTGGAATATCTGTAGCCTTCCATGTATGGAATGGTAGAGTATGCTCCTGAACTGGGCACTCCTCTGTTCACTTGCTGCCATCCAACTGTGGCTCATTTGGACTGCATAGCTGCTATCTGAACTGACATTTAGTCATCCAGTCTGAAAGCAAGTATGCTGAAATGATGCAACATAACACGCTATCAAGGCTGTAATAGGACATAGAACACCTGCCATTGACGTGGATAAAAAGAATAAAATGCTCTGAATTGCTTTGTTTTCAACATTCTCTTTGCCATGCTCCTCACATGTCCACTTTTCTTTAGTTTGTCACTGATGCTTTAAGAAAAAAGAAATGGCATAGCAGAAAAACAAGAAAATGTGAAGCAGATGCCCAAGTTCTATTACTGACTCTGTTGGTGACTGGGTAAGTTGTTCATAGCATTGTATCAAGTTCATTGATTTGGACGGTTTAGTTTTACGTTTCCAAACTGAGATGTTCATGGTCTGCTTTCCACTGTGAGTCAGTACTTCAACACTCATCATCTTCAAAAAAGAGTTAGAATGAGTCTGCAAATAAGGTGGTAAATATCTCAAGCACTGCGTCTAAAAACTGAACGCTTGCAGTCAAAAGATATCAGGAAAATATTGACTCTAAGCTCACAGGAATTCAATTTACTTGCCTATAAATGAGAAATTAAAGGTTCATCAAGAGGAGGTATGTTGTGGGTTTGAACAATGCTTAAAAGGCCTCTGCAAGTCTCAAGTAAGAAGTCAAAAATCCAAGTGCAAATATTACATTGCAGAGAGGATGAGTGGGAATGGAGTGGGAGGTTATAGAACCTGATAATATCAAGGATCTGAAAGAGATTAAACTATTTAACCATTCAGCAGTGAAAAGAAGTCACTGCAGACAAGGAAGGAAAGACAATATAGAAACTGACTTGTGCAGGCTGACATTTCACTTCAAAGAGTATTAGTGCTAGAGAGTGGTTACAAAACTGTGAGTCTTTAAAAACAAGTCTGAATTAATAAATATTTACTAAATTGTATAAGAATTACCTGGCATCAAGCTATAAATATTAAATTGCAATGTAAATATTAAAAGAAAGACATTTTTTCAAATAATCAATTTAAGATTATAAGATTTTTTTGTATTAAACATAAAAAATAAAAAAAAATGCCTGAGAGTCAAACAAAAACCCTGATGGTTAGATTCCAAAAGAACAATCCACTCAGAGTTCCTTTCATGTGCCAACAACTATTATTTATATTGTTTATGCACTTTCATCATGACAGCCCTAACACTGAGCAGAGCAGATAGAGTCTAACAGTTACCACATTAGAAAAAAAGCTCTCAGAAGGTAAATAAAGTGAAGTGAGGCTATATTTTTGTATCTTGGGAGATGTAAGGCCATTCTGATATTCTGTTTATATTGATTACTTTATATTATTTAATGAATTTCTGTACTCTTTCTACAAAATAAATATTGGCTCAATGAATAGAGCCTGCATTTTAAGGAACCACCCTATTAAAACTGGTTTTGTTTGTGCCTGGAGAATCAGAACTGTTCCAGGCAGTTTGCTTCACATTTTACTTGAAAGCTCCCATTCCATTAGTATGACATTGTTTCTGAGACAAAGCTTAACCATAGTGTCTTTCCCCTTTAAAAGGTAATGACACCATCTAAGCAAAATAACAGTGGGTGAAAAAAAAAAAAA
>NDXB01020038.1:85099-98794 GCA_002631895.1 Agapornis roseicollis | reverse complement strand
AACGAAGAAAAATAACAGTGGGTGAAAAAAAAAAAAAAAAGACCCCCATTATAGCAAACTGTGGTATTAATGAAATTCTGTTTGTATTAAAATTTTCTTTCAACCCTGGTCTTCCTGTTCAGGGGGTAGTGTCAACCTGTCAAACTTTTAATCAAGAGAAGTTCATTGATGCTTCCATTATGTCAAAAAGCCTCACCTAGGTGACTTCAAGGGGAGACAGCAAGTCTGACTTTCTCAACATCCAAGGCTATGAATTTTTCATTACTCACCCCCAACTTTTAATTTCTAGTGTACATATATGAATAGGTGCAATGTATCTTTTTATTGCAGCAAAACTATTAGTCCAGATTTGCAACCTAAAACCAAGAGAATAAAAAAAGAGGTAAATGCATGAAAGACTACTTCCTTCATTTATGGGTTGGTAAAAAGGGGCTACTGAGAGGGCTGAAATCAAGGTGTTCAGAAAGCCTTTACATGGCAAATACTTCAGCTAAAATTTCACAGTACAGCATCATAATTCACAATTGAGAATCTCCATAGAAAAGATTTTACGGAGGTGTTGCGTTTGCAGATATGCTGGTATTAATGACATAACTCAGCCTAATAAAGAAACTTCACTCTATTGCATAGAACTCAAACTTGGGGCTGGACCTCCAGTGATAGCTCTTTCCAGCTATTAGCAAGAATTGAATGGATAAAAATTCAGTTTAACTAAGTAGCTGTACCTTAATGCTCTGTGGGAGAATGCTGTATTTGGGAAACAAAAATTTAAATGCCCACGTCAGCTTTTCAATGCCTTTCTTTGCATCATATCACTTATTGTTCTGCTACAGGTGAAATTTTATAGGAACTGTGACTAGGAACATCTCCCTGATCCCAGGGAACTCAATTTCTTGAGGGTGTTAAGAAGGTGATGGTAACAGAAAGCAGCTTTACAGTAGTTATGGTTTACATCTCAATATTGGCACATTATATGGTTGACCCAGTGTGAAAGTAAGAAAGATTTCCATACCATATGTTGCAGACAGAAGACAAGTCCCAAGGAAAAGTCCAGTCCTCCTAGCTCCTCAATTTAGTTCTGCAAAAGTTTGAATTTCTGTTACAGAGTTTTTGCTTCTACAGTTTCTACCATAATCAGGAGCAAAACCATCTTTGTGCATTCACAGTAATACCTATTATTTATCAAGTAGATGTATGGTGAGATGAGTTTTGACTGAAAATACTGTGTTGCTTCATGATCAGGAAGTGAAGTCAGGGAGAATAAAGAAATCCTGAAGATATGGTTAAAGGAGCCTCCTGATCTTGGGTTTTTAAATAAGTTTGCAAATAGCATATTAACAGGGAGTGTACCACATAATCCATCTAAATAAATTGCTCTTCATTATACTGCCAAAGGAAAGATTATCATCCAAACAGTTTGGCATTTTCTGTTGGTTTTTTTAAACATATCATGTATAATTAGAAGATGACTATATGCATCATTTATAAAACCAGACAACAAGACCAGAACTCTAGTAATGTGAAATGACCAGCTAATTACAACACTGGTTTAAATTATGTTCCTAGGTATAACTTGCTCTTTCCAAAATGGGCTGGATAGCTGCACTATTTATTCAGCCCCAAAGACCAATTTCATTCTTGCAAGCATATTGCATGTTTAAACTATAGTAAGGTTTAAATCATTCAAGCTTATTGTTTTAACTTCCAGCATTTCATTACTCTGCTTAATGGTTTGCACATTGTTTTACACAAGTACAATATGATTTTATTGTATGATGTCAAAAAACCTCCCATGTCCAATTTGCTTCCACAGGGATAAGAAGCAATGGGATAGCTGACTTAAACTACAGGGGTGTTTTGCCTGTAAACAGGAAACATTCAAGGTTGTTCAACATAGAAACTTAGAATCATAGAATAGTTAGGGTTGGAAAGGACCTTAAGATCATCAAGTTCCAACCCCCCTGCCATAGGCAGGGACACCTCACACTAAACCGTGTCACCCAGGGCTCTGTCCAATCTGGCCTTGAACACTGCCAGGCATGGAGTACTCACAGCTTTCTTGGGCAACCCATTCCAGTGCCTCACTACCTCTTCAGTAAAGAACGTTCTCCTTATATCCAACCTAATCTTCCCCTGTTTAACATATGCTTTACATGCCCAGAGTATTAGCAACATGCACACATCCAAATTAGTCCACCCTTCAAGATTGTATTGCAGAAATATAAAGAAACTGGACTAGCCCAATCTTTCTCCCATTGTAGTCAACTGGATTGCTGATAACTTTAACTAGGCTAAGAGAAGGCCCTAATTTAAGCCATGTGGCTTCTGCATTGGAGCAGGTTTTGATGCCATAGAACATGGTTTTGAGACATCCATCTGGGCACTAAAATAATTCATGTGCCAGGTGGTCCCTCAAAATATAGGGAAACTGAAGGTAGAGCTTTCCATCTCTGACACAGCTTCCTTCTCCCTGTGTGGAACCTCAGCTGACAGCATTAGGGGTCAAGAATCACACAGGAGTAGTTTATTTCAATATTTCTAGGGCTGCAGGTTCCACTGGCTAGGGATGGAAACAATAGGTCTCATAATGAGAAGAAAGCATTCTGATGGATTGCTCCCAGAAAGTGTTAGAAGTTCTACTAAGGATTAAAAAATATATTTCAAATTGTTCTTTTGGGTGCAGTACAAAACTTGCTTTTTCACAAAAATATTTTTAACAAATTATTTCCCCAAAGCATATCTGTATAACAAAAGCACTGTACCTGCTGTTTAAGGATGGGTACTTCCCAAGTGCCCTCAATTGCTCCTGTTCTACTTGCCTTGACCTGTTGCATCATGCTATGCGATATCAAACTGCCATCATATTCCATTTTACAAGTGATTACACTTCATTGGTGGGCAAACTTGCTGCTTCCTGAGTGTTTGTGAGGTTTGATTAATTAGTGCTTATGAAGTGCTTTGAAATTCTTGCATGAATGATGTTACAGAAACACTGAATATTGCTGCTGCTATACAGGCAGGTACATGATTAAAGATGTGATGTTGCAAGGTGTGGCCAGGCCTTACCTTCTCTTTGGGAAAACGTTCTGGTTTCCTATGAATTCCCTCTGGCAAGCTAGCTCAGTCTTCCAACCAAACCAGAACACTTCAATCATCCTAGGGTAGGGAAAAATAATAAATGAAAAGATTAGATGAAGGGTATTTCTGAGAACTCATTGCCTGTCTAGGATACTGCACATCTAGGTGGTCTGATCAACTTCAAGGGCACCTTCGCGATTAAGTTCATTCTCAGACTAACTCCATTTTCTTTAACTTTCTTTTTGTTTCTTAATCAACTAGAGCTCTTGTAATTGCTTTCTCCTCTAGGTATTTTACATAGACACCTGAATGCCTGTTAAAGTGCTCTTCCCAAAGCATCTTTATCTGTGATATTCTCTCGTTGGCTGAAGAGACCCACCTGTTCACCCACCTCTCTCCTGCCCAAAGGGAGCTGTTACACATTGTATCCCTTTCCATAATTTCTGACAGTGAACCCGACAGCTCCCATCTGCTCTGGGAATTACAGCTCCCCATAGGCAATACATTCTTGGCCAAGGCAGGAAGCTGCAGGGCTAAGCCCACAGCCAGCCTTAAAACACCCAAGCTGAAGATAATTATTGCACTGCTTACCTGGTTAAGATTTCTTATTGCATTATTACCAGGTTAAAGATTTCTTCAACTTGCTCATTGCTGCCATACTTGGCTGTGGTTATTACCATGCTGCTATGGCCCTTCAAGAGCATGCTGCTTCATGAACCAGAGGCCAGGATTCCTCTGCCCAATGCACAGGTGTCCAGTGCCATTTGAGAGGCCCTGAAGCGTTAGGACATCTGCATGGGAATAGCAGATATGACGCAGGACCTAAAGCAGACTGACACTCCACCAGGGTAGCAAATGGATGCCAGGCAGGCCTCTCTGTAATAGCTTAAACAACACCGGATGCCAGTGATGATGCCATTAAGATCCTCCTGTACCGTTCAACTTCCCTGTTTTCTGTAATTAATGAGGGCACTGGAAAGGGTCAGTCATATTGCCCCTCTGTGTTGATCACACTCTTCACATCCTTTTTGTCTTGCTTATATTAACCTAATAGACTATGATACGCTGGAATCTTTGATTCCAGTCACAGCATGGTGTCAGGAGTTTCATTTTTCCTGCTCTTTCGACTCATTTCACATCCTGCACCCAATAACAACTTTTTTCTGCTACTTTTCATAATAACTTCATGGCAAATTTCATACATACCTTCCTGCATATCATAGCCTCAGTGTCCTTTGTGCTTACTTACTTTCTAAGAACTGTAAAGAAAAAAACATCAATTATATTTTCCCTAGGCTTTAGTAGACATGCTTATCTAGACTGCAAGGCCCATGGCTTTAGTACATGTCTCTATTCAAGCCATGTCAGTATTTAGCATTTATGAGGTTCAAAACAACCAGGCTAACTAGCCTTATTATATATACCTAATACTGCATCAGTTTCTTGGCTGCTGTCAAGGCTGACGCCCTCTTCCTATTCTATTGTGCATTTTCAGGGACATAAATCTTACTCAGAAGTTTTTAAAGTCACCAAAATGTTAAAGGCTAAAATGTAAAATATCAGGAGTCTCTCACTTTGTCTCAGTGAGTGAGGAGGTACAGCACCTCTTATAATCTGTGCCTTCCATTTTCTGATCACCATTCTTGTCTGTGTGCCTTCCAAAAACAGGGTTAGTAATCTACTGTGGCCATACAGTTTCTTCCATTAGAAATTAACAAGTCTGTTCTGACCTTTTCCCAGGGCTGGGCTGGGATTTCATGAGGCATTTCTTGTTGCTCACTGTATTCCTTGCACAGCTTGCAGTCTTCTACGTGTGTTTTCAACTGGATTTTTATGCCTGGCCTGTAGATACGTTTCCTGGCTCATCTCAGGCATGTCTCTATCCCCAGGTGTGAAATATGTATTCACTTCGTGATCTTAGCTCTTAAATCTCCTGGGATTACTGTTCAGTTCCATTTAAAACAAAATCCATGCAGCTCTTGACTCACTTCCTAGGGTGGCTGCAGGTGGGCACAACCTCCTGTGGCACTTACTCCTTTCTGTCTGGCTGACCATGAGTTGCAAATTGCTTTATTTCCTCTGTTACACAGCATGCTGTTCTGTAGGACTGCTTTGACAGCTCCATTTGAAGGATCAGAGCCAGTAGTAACTTTTTACCTCATTGTTTCCATTTTCTTCATATCCTAGGACATCATCAGTAAATGCTGCAGTCTGCATCTTTACCCTAGAGCTGTTTCCACTACACTTTCCCAGGCACCCCCACATCAGCACTTTAGGTGATCCGAAAGCATGTAATGCTTCAGTGACTTCAGTTCCACTTCTAATTTTCTTCTCTAAATAAATGCCTGTTTTTAATAACCTTTGAGCACTCTCACAAGATTCGACATAATTTTAAATGGTCAAGAAAATTCCAATGTGATAGATCCACAGTTGCGCTCACTTTCAGTTTGCTGATGCTAATGTTTTGTCTCCAGCACCCATCTAGAAAAGTTACCACAGGTGAATATCATGATCTTCACTGCCTATTGTGCAATCTCTTTGTGCAATAAAGATGTCCTCAGCTACAACATTAGTGACTGGAGACACAGTTAATATCAAATATTTTGGATTGGAACTTTGCGCTCATCAATACCTGCTAGAAGGTGTGGCAAAGGTTGTCAGGCAGTTGCATAGCTCTTCCCCTTCAGCCTGCCACAGCAACTGATTCCCTGATTTTCTCCTTAAGTCTTTAATCAGCCACTCTATCATGACAGCATACATTCACACAGAAAATAATCCATGTAAAAAGGACACAGATGGGAGTGGACAGAATGAAGGTGTACACCTGGCCCAAGCCAGGTGATTACTCCTACTTTGCCAATTAAAATCACATTGTCATTTTCACTAGTTTAACAATAAGCATCTATTTTATATTCAGCTCTTTGTTCAAGAGCAGATGTGTTCATTCTTACTTTTTAAACTATGTCACCTTTCCTTCAACATGGGCTTAGGTTAATAAACCGTACATCAACCACTGCTTAAAAGCTGGCTTCGCAGGATGATAACTGATGAGGGAATTGCTTTTAATTACTGTACAAGTGAGTAGATAAAAATCACAGTCCTAATAATCAGCTCCAGAAACTGACAGCAGCAAAGTCTCACATTTCAAATGTGGATTATTTTTTCTTTCAGCATTCAGCTACAGAAGGCAAATGTTAGTGGTTGGATCATCTTCTGTAAGCAAGCCAAAGTTATGTGTAACACTTTTGGATGCTAATAGGAGACAGTTCTGGCAGAGCAGAAATAAGGGTAACATTAAAGATTAGAGCACGCTTGGAAAGGAAGAAAAGTGCTTTTCTCAATCCAGACTTTCAGAAGAACAATCATCTCACCTACATCTGCTGCTAGAACTTTTAAAGTCCAAGGACAGCAAAAGCGAGCAACTGACTTGCACAGCTATCAAGAGTCAGAGAGAGTGTGAGGCTTCCCAGATTGCCTTCAAAACCAGCAGCATTTGGCCCATTACCATACACACCAGGCTAATGTATTTTTAATAGTTCACCTCCTAAAGAGATACTGCAGGCCATGAGATGCAAATTAGCCAGCCAGAACTGAGTGGGTTTGTGCTATGAGAAATTTCAGGGGAGAATGAAATAAATGAAAGTAGTATTACAAACTGGGCTTGGTGCTCTGGTGAGAGGATAAAAATGTTCTCATGAAGCCCAGTAAAACTTTCTTTTTCTGGTTTATTAGGTGTTTGCAAAAAAGCCTCAGTTGCAAAGTATGACATATTCTTTTTTCTGAAGACTCATCTACAGCACAGAGGCTCTGATAAATCAGCTGCTTTCTTTTTTAGCCAACTATGCAGTGCATGGGAAGCTGAGGCTTGCATTATGGCTTTGTTAAAACATTAGATGTTGCCTGAAAGTTGCCATGTGAACTCCATTTTGAATGTATTTCAATACAGGTTATTACAATAGGAAAAATAAACACTTAGCAGCTCAGGAAACCAGAATCTAAAATACTGTGGACATGGATTTGTTTATTTGTTGCTTTCCTGCTATAGATCAGCCTGTCAGGATAGCTCCTTCATCTAAATATTTAAGATCTACAACAAAACAAAAACCAAAACCAAACAAAACAAAAAAACCCCAAAACCAAAACTGTCTGAAAAGGAGGATGAGGAGTTCTATTTATTTTTAAAAAACGTGGATGTGGCTCTCTTGGGATCTATTGAGTGTATTCTTTGATGAAAAGGAGAAATATTCTGATTGTAAAGGTGTCACATGTAGTGAACAGCATTTAGCTCCTTGAAACCACATGTTCTATAGATTCAAAGTTACCATATTCCTTTTTGGGATTTTTTATGGGGCAATAATTTTAGCTCTCAAAAGTCCACATGAAAAACTGAAAATCCAGGATTTGAGAACTAGAGAAGTTCAGAATAGTAGTCATCTGGAAGTCTCCTCTTTTCATGTCTGTAAAGTATAATGTTACTTCACGCCATTTGGCTGCAAATGTAAATTACACCTTTTTTCAGTTGTTAGGACAGGATAGAAAACCACATAATTCTAATGAGTCATAAATGTTTCACCATTTTTTTCTTCATTTAATTCATATGGTGCCAACACCTGTGAAAACAATCAGCATCATAGCTGCGTGCTCTACTTAAATTTGCTTTAGGGTATGGTTGAGTAAAAGCTTTTATATCTCATTTCTCTACATTATTAACAACATGATGCCCTGAATCATTCTATAATTTAAGTATGCTCATTTCATTCCCAGCTATTTTATTAGGACTAGAAAAGATGCTCAAAGGCTATGACAGTCTTAAAACAGACACACACACACTCTCCAATTCTTGATTCTTACTGTAACAAAATATCTATAAGATCTTCACGTTATTTTTTTATGTGCTTTGAGCAGTTTTGCACCTTGAATTACGAATCTAAACTGTTAGTACAGGAGCCAAACTACAAAGCTTTCTCCCAAAAGGCTTTGCAACCATTGCTCTAAGGTGAGTACATTTCATGAGAGCAACATCTGCACTGAACTGAATTTTAAGCTATTGCCAGAGGAAAACACATCTTGCTTTCCAAAGGGAAGAAAACAGTGCTTGAAAGCCTAGTTTTGGAGTCACTAGATGGTGCCAGAGAGGAAAACACGTTGGTAACACTCCTCTTGCTTTAGTTATAAGCTGGGCAATGGGGTGATTATGTTAATCTGTAGCAGAAGTGCAGCAGGTAAAGGGTAGGATTTTCAAGAAAACTAGGAGTGAGGTTTAAAAACACACTTCAGCATCTTAAGAAACTAGGTAGTGACTGAAGGATACAGAAAAAAAGCCTAAATCCTACTGACTTTTGGTGGACATCAGGTCTATGACCACCTTAGGAACCCTTGGTAACTCCACCTGTCACCTATATAGCCCTAAATGACTTCAATCAGAACAGCTTGCAAAGGGCTTTTAACTACAATTTTATAATATAAGGGAAACAGGCCCTCAGCTCTCCTTTCATTTCAATGGTCTTGTGGCTCAAACTTGATCTATAAAATTCCTCTAAACCCATACAGCTTAATAAATACAGATGAGTGAGCACAGTGCATTAAGCTGGAAGGTGTAGAGACCATGGCATTTCCCAAAGACATCCTTTCCCAAAATGTGTCCAAAATGTACATTCCAGTGTTACATAGCATATTACAAGTAACTATCCAGGGCCAATTTGTGATGAGGAAGCAAGCCAAAGCTCAGCTGATAAATGCTTCAAGCAAAATGTTTTCAGTTGTGATTCATTGCAGTAACTTCCATTGCAATCTAAAGGTGGGGACATGCTCCAAGTACGTTAAACCGGCTAACTCAAATAGAACAGCAGTGCAGGCTTCTGCAGGGTTTTTGGTAAGGAGTGTCGCAGCTGAACAACGTAAGTCAACTAAACTAGTTAATTTAATGCTTCTGAACTGCAGTCTTCTCTCTGCATTGAAACACAGACCTGCGTGCATACACATGTGAGTACCTTATGGTTGAGCTGACCATTCCCTTCCATGTCTATAGAATTTCAGCACTGACTTTGAGATAATTAAAAATAAGTGGTCAGATAGCAATTTCAAATTTGGTTACTCCAGTAACCTGTACATACAGATAAGAACCTATGCCTGTGATTACACAAAAAAATACCAATAAGCACTAGTCAGAGGATGAACTTTCTTTTTCTTTTGCTTCTTTCCAGACTTCAAGAAATCTTCCATTCAGACATGGGACTTTGGAGAACTGGTGGGGGAAAGTATGGAAACCAATCTTACCCACATAATCCTTTGTCCTGAGTTCAGCAGTAGCAGTCATTTTTCTCCTTCTTAGTAGCTGGTGCAGTGCTGTGTTTTTGACTTTCAGCCTGGGAACAGCACTGATAACACCGATGGTTTTAGTTACTGCTCAGTAATGCTTACTCTGACCAAGGACTTTCTGAGTCTCATGCTCTGCCAGGGAGGAGGGAAAGCCAGGAGGAAGCAGAGACAGGACACCTGACCCGAACTAACCAAAGAGGTATTCCATACCACAGCACGTCATGCCCACTGTATAAACTGGGGGCAGTTACCCAGAAGGGTTAGATCACTGCTCGGGTTGGGCTGGGTATCAGTTGGAGGGTGGTGAGCGGTTATATTCTCTTCCCTTCTTATTTCCCTTATCATTATTATTATTGGTGGTAGCAGCAGTGATTTGTGTTATACCTTAGTTACTGGGCTGCTCTTATCTCAACCTGTGGGAGCTACATTCTTTCGAATCTGCCCCCCCATCCCTCTGGGAGCTGGGGTGAGGAAGTGGTGGAGGAGGTGAGCGAGCGGCTGCATGGTTCTGAGTTACCGGCTGGGCTTAAACCATGACACCGTTACAAGTGTATCTTCACTTATGCACCAGAGCCAGTGTCATTCAGTGCCAGACCTGAACACACAGCAATGTGACTAGATGGAGCATCTAGTGTCATCTCAATGGTGTCATTCAAGTCTCATCCAATCCCATCTCTATATATTTCAATGCCCTCCATTTGCTGGTACCAAAAAAACCTACTACTTCTTCCAATTTTACCTCTTTCTAACATTCTTCCTCTTGGTCTACCAGATTTCACTTTGAAACCCTAAATGAAAATCCTTGTAATTTAGACAAAAAATGTCTTCACCTTTATAGCAAAGAGGTTGCCATTGCAGAATTCATTCAAAGGCCACTCAGCATAGGAGGGCTGCACTTGCTTTACATTGTTTAATTCTCAGTAGTTTATTCAGCTGAAGGTCTGTTTGATTTGAATTGCTGCTAGTATGTTTGGAAAATATGAAAGGAATCTATTTGAAATTTTTCACTAAAATTATTCTCTATACTTTTGAAGACATCCAGACTTCCTGACCAATAGAGAACCCATGAGATACAGCATTTTCCATGGTGCTATACATGTATTTGTAACTTTAAAATAGAACAAGAAGGGAATATTTATACTGGCTGTAACTTAATTTAATTAAATGAATTAATTAAAATACAAAAGCTCTCTCAAACTAGGAGGTCCTGAAGCAAAGAACAGAAGAGAATGAGCTTTACCTTTCTTTCTCAGTAAAACTTTCTCTATTATTGAAACACTCAACTAAAAATCAGATTTTTTACTTATGGGAATACTCATTTTACTGACTCTAAGCTGCAAATCTTCCTTAGTTTCAGTTCTTGTACTGTGAAGGCAGCTTCTGTGCTAGGAATTTTAGGAGGACAGTCTTGAAATATTATTAATGAGAACTTACTGTATACTTCATATTTGATGTAGGTGCATTCTGCCTCCTAATGGAAGTCACATGTGTTTTTCCCCCAAGTACACACTAGTAAGTAATGACCCATCATCAGGCAGTGACTGATGACAATTGATCATATGGCCATCTACAGCAGCAAGAAATTAGAGTAACCTCCCAAGAGAATAATCAGAGAACAATTTTCCAGGGTCACTACTAGCAAAGAAGCTTGCTGAAGAAGAAAACAGACTCAGTCTTCAATCTGGATTTTCTTTTCTCTCCTGGATTTCATTTCATACACAAGGTTTATATTTGTTTTTTAGAAAATTTTATGAGGCAGTCTGAAATGTTAAGGGGATTAAGGAGTGGGAGACAGTCTTTCACCTCTAAGTCTTCAGTTCAAATCCGGCTTAGGTTAGTAATGAGCAAGAAGTATTTACCATTGCTGTTCAGTGTCTATGCAAAATGGATTGGTGGTTCTGGCTCACTTCCTAGCAATAAATGTGCATGCCGCAACTGGCAACTCCGTTGCCATTCTCAGCAAGCAGAGCCAAGAATTAAATGAAGCATGGGAAGTAAAGTTACCTCTCCCCCACTAAAGGCCAGGGTGGAGGCACATTGGCAGGAGAAGCCTTCTCTGCTGCTGCCTGAGCAGGGTTGTGCCACAATCGAGCACAAAGACATCAGTATTGTGGACTGTCAATCTAACACCTTTTTCCGGAACTGAATTGACTGATTTTCTTAAAAATAATAAAAATTATAAAGCCAGATGCTGTTTAGTGTACGGCAGATTGGTGACAATGGGCCACGTTCTTCCTTATGCTAAAGTACAGATTAACCTGCCATTATAAAGAGACTGAAACTTGCTGTAAATGCAACGGATTCCCACTACATAAGGCTTCTTTGTCCTGCCAGGGACATGGCCCTAGGACAGGAAAATGAAAAGCCTGCAGGACTTTTCTTCCCAGCAATCACAAGACAGATCATTTCTCAGTCTAGGAAACTTTGACTCATTGACACCAGAAATCAGTAGACCAGAAAGTTTGTTTTTCCTTATACCATTAAACTTAGAGTAATTCCACTGAAATAAATGGAGTCAACTGCCCACACAGAGCAGCATAAAAGGGATCAAAATGTGTCCCATTCTTTATCTGGCCAATACTGGAAAGAAAAGTGACTAACACAAGTCATAAAACACCATCACACTGCTGTTCTGAGGGCATCAACACCGTCAACAGGAAGGGCACTGAGTGTCCTTGCATCTACTTACAGCAAGAAAAGAAGGTAACCTAAGCCTTTAGTCTTGGAGTGATTTTACCACTAAACAGTGCCGAAAGAAAAATGCATGAAATTTATCCTAAAAATAGCAAGATGGGTCAAGAGAATAATGATCTCAGTCTTCTCAGCTAGGTGAATTTATGGTGATGCCATCTTTTATATTTCATAGGATATTCACAATGGACCCTAATGTTTCCATGGGTTTGAACACTTTATCTATCCATATTTTATTACCACTGTAAACATAGTTATCACAGCATCTTCATGCTCGAAGTGACTGATAGATTTTGCTTGTCAAGATACTCATGTTCACTGTATTCAAGCATCACACCAACCCAGAGACTGATGACTGTGCTAGCCTATTAATAAAAGTCTATTACAGTACATTGATGCTACTTCTTTCAAACAATATTAACGCAAGCCCTGCAGCAAGAGGCAGATTTTAAACTTGCAACAATACAGTGAGGCCTATTTCATTACAGTTATTAACCCTTTTATATTTTATTCAGACTGCCCATTCTTAGCCATGAAGAACAATCATTATGGCTTCTTCCAATGTTTTAAAATGATGTTGCTCACTCAGCCCCAGATTTGGAAAGCAATTGATGATTTTCAGTACCTATACTTAAGGCCGATGAAATTGAGACAATATAAAGTGCAGATGATTTCATGAAATGCTGAGTTGCTACCTTTCAAAAATAACAGAATTACAAATAGACAACTCAGAAGCTGAAGGACTCAGGCCCAGACATTAACTGTGAAGATCTCATTTGTTAGAGTTCAGCTGGCAGCAGAAAATTGATGAAACCTATTTCACCAAATAATATGAGATAGCAACACAAAATGAACCCTCCCTCCAAAAAAAAAACAAAACAAAACAAAACAACAACAAAAAAACCCCAATACCCAAACCCCAACCAAAACCTTGAACATGCTCAAAGTGTTAAATGCAATATATTGGCAAAGGGTTTTGGCTTGATTTGGTTTGTTGTTTTCCTGGTTATCAAACAGGACAGTGTATTTTTCTGTAAACGCTCCTCTAGGATGAGCTTGTTGCCTCCTGTCAGTGGAGTTTAGGTTTGATTCAAAGATACTCAAACTGAAACATGTTGATCCTGTTAAAGAAATGTAATTATTGACAGGCAAGATACTTCCAATACTTGAAGATATGGGATGCTGGGGGGGATGGGGGGGTGGGAGGGTGAAGGGGAAGTCAGCCTGCAGGTGAAGAAACAACAAATGAACAAGACATACTGAACTTTGAATACCAACAACTTTTTTTAAGCTGAACTTAAATAAGCCTATACTACTAGAGCTTACATTATGACTTAATAGTATTTTCAGAAAACAAACCCAGAAAGCAACAAAACTTCTGACTCTGACCAACAAAATGCTTATAAAGTATTTAAGAGTGGGAGCAATACCTTTTAGTTTTCTTCGGTGAAGATACTTTTCTTGTGGAAGTTAAGTGTGTGCTTAATTGTTTGACTGTGTGTCAATAACCTTGCGGGTTTTTATATGAAATAACATCAGTTCTTTTTTTTTTTTTTTTGCAAAATACATGCAATTTCCAGAAAATCTAGGTTCAGCTATCACAATCTG
>NDXB01020038.1:45425-83946 GCA_002631895.1 Agapornis roseicollis | reverse complement strand
TTTTCTTCTTTTTTTTTTTTTTTTTTTTTTTTTGTAGATAAGAAAGAAAATACCTTAATAAAAGCTACATAAAATTTACTACCTTATTAGAACTGTACTAGCTCAAACAATCTTCAGTCCTGTCTTTGTCTTTCTCTGATTATTTCTACCTCTTTTCCAAGGTACATGTGCTAATGTGGCAAGCTATGCTCAAATTTGGAAATCATGATTACTTTGCTCTGTAATCTGATTGCCTGTACAGTTAGACACCTGCCTTCCTGGCAAATTTCTTTATGGTAACAGAGTATGAACAGGTTGGCCTTTAAAACGCCAGATACAGTTTAAATGGCTTTGACCTAAGCTCAGTGAGAGCACTACTCTTATCCAACATCAGATATCTTCCCCTCTCTTGACCCCAAAACTAGTATAACTGTTTTCACAGAATTCACTGTTTTTAAAATACAGAAAAATATAATGCAAAAATTACAAGGTGATCCATCCAGTAAGTCAAAAAATAGAAAAGTAGAGGAGAAAATTAACCTAGGATCAGCTCTTTGATCAAAACATTTTTGTAGATGAGCGCAGGCTTAGTGAAACAAATGTTCTGAAAGTCTGCTTCATTTTCACTCATTTCTATAAAGGAACAAAACTCAAAACACTTGAAAAGAACTGAGATTCTAATTCACACTTGGCAATTTAAAAAAAGAAAGTATTTGTAAAAAAAAAAAAAAAACAAAACCCAAAAGGAGCTTGTTTTGATACATTTTTCAAGTAAATGAAAGAAAGTACCAGCCTAAACACAGGGAAATCCCAAGAAGAGCATTTTTCTTTTAAGCAAAGTATTTTACATCTGACTGAAATTGAAATTTTTTTCAGTTTTTTGAATTCTGAAAATTTTTCACCTTTGAACTACTAGGCAACAGCCTGCTGCTTTGTCACAATACAAGTAAAATAGGAGCCTGGGAAAGGAATGATTAGATGTGCTAGTTGGAAACAAGTTTCTTTGGCCCAAGCAATGAGGTATTTCTGATATATAGCAACATACCTTAATTGATGAGCAGAGCTTTCTCCAATAGATGTGAAGGCTTCCTGATGAGTCAGCTAAGATCACTGGACCTCACTCTTGAATTTGGTATAGGTGATCCTGGTTTATTTTTGCAAGAAACTCCAGTTCTGTGAAGCTGCATAACACCACTGCAAAGCATCTCAGGTACCGTTACAACAGCATGCCTTGCTAATGCAGGCTCTTGTTTGACTATGAACAAAAATAAACTACCAATTACCCTTAGAGATAATAAGTGCTATCCAGACAAGCAAAGACTGCCCTTGTGGGTCCCTGAAAAATAATCCATCCTTTCCTCATAACTGCAGAGATAGTCACCACTAAGAATTAGCAGCCTCCCACTGAAGAAGCAATGTTGTCTGGGCCTCAGTAAATGGGCTTCAGCATATGGTTGTCTAAGAATCATAGACTGTACCAGTTATATCCCCCATAAAGGAAACATTTGCTAGCTCAGCATGAAAGATGATCAGCAATATTTTCTTGTCAGGCAAGGTGTATTGTTTGTTTCTTCTTTTTAAAACTGTATCCTATGCTGGTTTCTAGTTCCTCCTACATAACTTTCTACACCAAACTGGGAAGCTAAATTAGAAAGGCTTACTGTTTTAGTCTGCCTGCATAGTCAACAGACAAACTTGGGCTGAATTGTCCTCTGGACGTACTTATCACCTTCCAGCATCAACAGGACAGCCGTTGATAAACGGTGATTAGGTACTAGTTGATAACCAGGGATTAGGTACTAGTTTAGGTGCCTGGGTTATGTGCTTGAAGTCAGGAGGCTCAAATCCAGGAGCAGCTGTGCTTCTGTCCTAAACTGGTGTATGCTGTTGCTACATATTGCAAAACAAATGGCAAATACTAATAGTTTTGGTAGAAGTGATAACAGTATGAAGTTTAGCACTTTTGATCTAAACCTACGATACTATTAGTCTAGTGGAAGGTGATCCAGATGATCTTTAAGGTTCCTTTCAGCCCAAACCATTCTGTGATTCTATGATTATTGCAGAAGTTCAAGCTGGTTTCTACATCCTTTGACTTTATACCTTCAACTATGCAGTGCTGCACAACTAGACACGTTGTGTCAGATTATTTTCACTTTTGGTGGAAGCTTCACCCAGGGGTAACCACTACTGGAAGCATGACAGCAAATTTGCCAGGCCAGCTTGCTGCTCTTACACAGTCGATCAGTTGTTCCTATGGCAAGTAGCACTTTGTTTTTCAACGAAAAGTACTAGGAAAGGATGACTCAAGCTGAGTTTCACAGGTGAAGTTCAGATGAGTTCAGATCCATTCTCAGTGTTCCCATATGCCTGATTCGAGTCCAAACATTTAATTGTCAGCTCCAAACCAAAACTTCCAATGAAGCAGCAGAGGAGGGGATTGTGAACTCTGCTTTCCAGCAAGCACTAAGAACTTGAGCACTTCTTTTTTTTTTTATAATCTGTCATTTGTACTTTTTCATACTAAAGGTGACAGTCTAATTCACATATGACCAACACCCATAAATCATGCTGGGGGGAGGAAATATTCATAAATCCATATCAAACAGCACCCAAATTATGACAAATGACATGGCAGTCATAAAATTGCACAAGCACAACTCACCAAGTCATTAATTTCATGGCTGTGGAAAATAAACAGACACATTTTTTTCGCAGCCCTAATAAATTTTAAAAAACTCAAAGAATGGTCCATCTGCTTCGAATAATTTTTAATTTCCTATTCTGTCTCATTCCCATTAGCTATTCCACTGAGATATTTGCTAAATTCTTTCATTTGCCTCCTCCCATCTGTATTCAATTACTCTATTCCCAAATAGAGTTAGTTTTTCTTTCTCCTAAGCGCAGTACAAAATATCCCCACCTGTACCTTAAAGCAAATGTTATGTGTGTTTTATTATCTGTTAGACTCTATGAGTCATTCTAACTCGATTGCCTGTGCTGAAAGACTTGGAGGGCAATCTGATTTTGATGTTTTCTGGCTTTGGTGAAAAACACCTGCCTGATTCTCATAGCTAATCTATTAACTTGGTAAATGCCTCAACAGATGTTATAGAATCAGCTAGGGATCAGGGTCTCTCCTCATGACAGCGTCCGCTTGTAAGCTTGAAATATTTAAATGTTCAGAGATCAGAGGCCAATGATGTGTTTTGGGTACAAGCTTTCACTAAATCATTTTTTTTCAGCTAGTCCCTGGTGTGCATTCCACATACAATAAGTGGCTGGAGTGCTCTGAGTGAGCAGGCCAAAAGTACAGGCCTCCTTGAACTTTGAAGGGACATGAATTTTAAGGCAGGATTGGTTTCTTTTATTGAAAAATGGAACAAATTTTAGACTCTGCTGAAGCTGTTGCCTTTTAAGCTACACGTCTTTTTTCCAGTTCCTTTCTTCCTAATGAAGCCCATTAAGAAAGTATAAGCCTTGGTTTTGAGACCTGCCTTTGCAAGTATAACTTAATGTCTCTGAGGAACGTGTTCTAAGCTGTCATCCTCTGTTTGGGTCAGCGCTGTTATACGTGATTCACTTACTGTGTGATCCTCCACTTTGTTACATTGGTTTGAGCCAGGGTTGCTCCACTTACTCTAAGCCATTCCACCCTATAATAGCCCCAAGGCTGGGATCATCAGAGCAGAGCAATCCCTTGAGAAGGCTTTACTCCTCCCATAGGAAGGGTGGGATAGATGCATGACATCAGTCTCAAGCCCACATGAATTCCCATTTTGCAGGCTAACACAGTTTTCTATCCAGCTAGCACCACTAGAACAACATATATGAGAAAAGAAAGGATCACAACACAGAAAATCCCATGGCTGTTGCTGCCCCACTCTGCTTTCAGAAGTGGCCCCTTGTCAATCAAAGCCAAGCCTAATAAGCTTATTACTTTTGTGAGCTTTTATATCATCTTGATTCTTGTAACAATTGTTCAGACTTGCGATAAAATGACCTGAACAATTCAATTTGAAATGGCTGCAAGCTTCACTGAAAAAATTTTCTCAGCGAGATCACATGAAAGGCAGAACAACTGGAAACCAGTATATCTTTCCCTGACCTTTAGTCACTGCTTTACTCTGGTCACTTCACTTACTTTTTGTTTACCTCCACTTCTTTATCTGTTAAATGGGCTCTATTAATGTAACCTGACTTCACTGTTTTGAAGCTTAATTAGTGAATGTTTGTAAAGTGTTTTGAGATCAATACAGTATTATTACTAATGTACTCAAAATCTCATCTCTGCTGCTATTTTCTCTTGGAGGCTTGACAAGGCAGCCTTCACTGTACCACATCTTCAACAACCCTTGGAAGCAGCTCTGCTGTTAGAGCTCTCATGAGTGATCAGCAGATGGAGTTGGAGGAGTGAGAAGGGAAATGACTGATTTGTACTGTTACTGCTGTTACACATAGTGCTTTCTGGAAGACAAAATAGAAAACACAAAGGGAGGGTTGATAAAAAATATTTAAGCATTTAAAGGAAGACACTTAAAGTACAGAGACTTCCTTATATGCTATCTGAAATGACTGCATTTTTCAAAAGCATCCTTCTTGTATAGCCAACTAATTAGTCTTCAAACCTGACAAGAGCTGGAGAAAGCTTCTAAATGTGAAATGAGTGAGAAGAAACAGAAGAAAGGGTCACTAGAAATGGTGTTCCCATCTGAGGATATATGGCAAGAAGCTTCATTAAGGAAGATTTGCTGTCTGTAAACAAATGTGGAAAAATTGACCATAGCTTAACTAGTAAGAACAGTTTCTTCCTTCAGTTTCCAGGCTGTATCTTTGCTGAAATCAAATCTATTCCTTTCCTGTCACT
Organism: Agapornis roseicollis; assembly: GCA_002631895.1. NCBI lineage: Eukaryota > Metazoa > Chordata > Aves > Psittaciformes > Psittacidae > Agapornis > Agapornis roseicollis. Next base: position 79,100 of record NDXB01020038.1, on the reverse strand, counting down.
GAGAGATTAAAAATGGAACTGGTTACTGGAAAGATACAAACTTTAAAGTGTAAACCTTGCAAAATTCTCTTTATAAATTAGGCCATTAAGTATACCTGCTCTTCACTTCTCGTCTTTTTTGACACTTCCAAAGTGGTAGCTTTTTAAAGAAAATAAGCTTTTTAAAGAAAATAAGAAGAAACAATGGGCTACATCCTAATCCAGTCCTGTTGGCACAAGTGATGCCTTGACCTGAAGAACTAGATAGGGACTGTGCTGGCAAATGACAATGTCATGGTAAGGCAGAGTTTATAAAGCCAATTTTAACCCATGTGCTCCTGCTCATGTAGAAAATCTGATAGCAGAGGTAGAGGTGATATGATCACTGTTCATTCCACAGGTATAAAACATGGCAAATATAAGCTTTTTTTTTATAGCCTATGCAGCCTGGAGGTGATCTCCATACTCAAGCATGACTGCATGACTACACTGATCTTCTGCAAAGATAAAGTTTTTGGCTCAGGTTCCTCTCTTTTGTCTGTATTCTACACATCATTTCTTCAGTAAATGTTCTGAAAAAGATACCTTCCAGATTAACACAAGAAAGGCAATATATTTTTCATGCAAGATACATGCAGTTCCATTAACATAAGTGGTGTTGCATTTGTAGATCCTTTGGTACAAAAAGAGATATTTAAGTTTTAAACCACAAATAATTACTTACTATGTTATTATAGCTGTCCACAGCAGAGGGTGCTAAGATTAAAGAGAATTGACCATGGAGCTAACATCTGGGGCAAGGGGAGCAGATTTACAGCAACTAGGAGATGGATGTTTGTTGATTAGCAGAGTAATAAAGACATTGGTTGGCTCATCATGAATGTTACCTCTGTTCTTTTATGAAATTCAGGCTTTTCATAAGGAGGTCCAACATCCAGAGCAGAAATATGATGCATGGTTTCTTGCATCAGTAATTTTTCTCAGAAATTGAATTTAATACACATACTAATTAAAATAAATCAGATCAAACAAACAAGCAGACAGTGAATGTTCTCCCATACTGTCTTTTTCCCTCCAGAAGTCTTTTAATCAGTCTCAAGAACATACATTTATCTCATGCCAAAAGCAACCTTAAGTAAGAGTGGAAAATTCAGAAATACTTCTGCCAGTGAAACTGGCTGTAACTTCAATGAAAATGAGGTATCTGAGTGATAGCTTAGCTTCTATTGTGTTTCAGTGAAAACACATCCTTGAATTTAGAGCTGTGTAATGACATTATTACATTAAGCTTGTTATTTGAAAACAGACAAACTGCCTCAGAATTATTTTACCAGACGCGTCTGGCTTCATCTCTTCAAAAACCACTGCATATGTCATTAAATCCCCCTCCCTATACCTGCCTACCCCCTGCTTTTTGCAGACTGTTAAGTCTGCTTGTGGGGCAGGGTGAAACAAAAAGAAGGGAAAAGGCAACAGCTCTCAAGTATGTGCCCGAGGGCCTGGAAAGCTCACAAGTTTGAAAAAGGATTACCAAGGCTTTGACTGGTGAGTCAAGCTGAACTCAGAAGAGGAGCAAGCAAAAAGTTTTACCCTTTGATGAAATGCAGCGTCCTCTCTCAGTAGTTTTCAATCTTCACAAAAAGCAAGCCCTCCTCGATTCTCTACTCACACTTCTGCAGAAGGCTTCTCTCCTGTTGAGCTCAGGAGCAGCAATTAGACTTCTCTCTTAGAAACAACTTGAACACTGTCATCCTCAGCATCAGCTCTCTGACCTACAAACCTGGACAGAAATAGGGCAAGGGTCAGAGGAGGGAGTAACTTGGTAACTGGAACCACAGCGATGATTTTGGCTGATTTTAAGATGGAGCTGAAGAAGTTCACCTGTAACAGCAGACATGGTGTTCATTCCAGATCCACATTCCTGTGTGAAATAACTAGATAACTTGTTAACCTAGAACAATGAAAGACTAAGAACTAGGAGGCCAAAATACCTTCTCCCCATTTGTTGTGGATGTGTGTCTCCAGGCCAGGACCCCACAACAGAAGCCCAGCAGTGCAAGTAAAACTTTTACAGCTGCCATCCATGCAGTGCCCATACTAGGATTTTCACCAGCAGTATGTTTAATGGAAATATCAAACAAACAGCTGATAACCGTAATTTATTAAATAAAATCAAATACCACCCCCACCCCCTCAAACTTTAGAGGAATGAAAAATTCAGAGTCTTTTTTTGCTTGCTAGCCTTGACATAAGAGGAACTCCCAATTTGCACCAGAGTGAGTAGAAATTAGACCCAGGGAGAGAGCAAATGGTTCAACAGTTCTGCTTAAAAGCAAAAGCTTCTTGCACTAAGGAAAGGAGAAGGGAGAAGGGAAGGCTGAAAGGCAGCCCTGCAGAAGAAAGCACACATATACTGTGGCTGGCAGCTTGTTGGGAGTCCAGGTTTCAACCATCAAAGCAACTGACAGGATCTGCACAGATATTTACTTCAATTGAAGTTAGGGGGATAAACAGGCATTGGGCAAATCAGCACTTTAGATGATCTGGGTTTTATCACCTTGGCATAACCTAAAACCTTTGTGCCTGAAGTCCCAGTTTCAAATCTTATGGCAAGAGGAATATGGACGGCTACTGATGATAGCCAAAACAAAAAGCACAGTAATACTCAGAGCATATACACAAGTCCTCAAGACAGAATTCCTGTTATGACTGCTATCATGACTGAAATTCATTTAGCCATTATTCAATTTTATATCCTTTTCTTCTTGTTTTCCCCTCCAAGTTACCTCTCTCACTAGGCATGAGAACTCACTGAAGAGTGACGACAAGTAGTAAGTAAAATGCAATGAAAGTTGTTTTACATTTCTTTTCCATCCGCTCTATGCAGCTCCCACAACCTTTATATTTTGGGGAGTAAAGACCAGGTTTTCTATGCTGACAGTGAAGAGTATTGCTTTGAATGTCAATTCTATAGGACAGAAGAGACTGAAAGAAAGAAACCATAAAAGGAAATGCACCACATTCTTCCACCTTCTACCCCAACAAATCCAATTAAACTTGCCAAGACACACACACATGCCGTCAATCACTCCAGATTCTCTCCACCCTATCAATATTTCAGCAGCATTTCACTCTCTTACTTTCTGGGACTATGCACACTCCACACAGCATGTACTCATTGTTCCCCATGCTCCTTCCTTGCCCATTTTAATCAGTCACAACAAGCCACATTCGTTACTTTCCTGCACCTTATGCTACACCAAGCTAGCTGATTAGCTGGCACAGCAGAACTTCTTTGTGCTCCATTGGTAGTTTGTGGCTTCATTTTCTGGTTTGGTTTTTGTTTTTGTTTTTAAACAGGAAAATGCAGGATGCAAATTGTGGTTGCTTATGTACAGAAGGACATGAACACAGAAAAATTCTGTTTACACTTAAAAAAACAGTTTTGCTCTTCAGAAATACTGCTTTCCTATTGTGATTACCTTATTTTATAAATCACAAGAAAAACTGAATGAAGACTTTAGAAAATTTCTCATAACATATGAGATCTAAAAGTCCCCCAGAGACATAATGTACCTGACATGGGCATTCTCAAAGCCTGCCCTACACATAATACCATTACCAAAACAACTCCAGTAATTTGGACTTCTGTTCCTATGCAGGCTGTAGGATTCTGGCTGTGGATCTTGTGCAGGACTGAGGCTGCTCTCAGGCTGCCCTTGAGCCATGGACATATACAGTAACTCATTTTCAAAGATGAGGCTTATTTTGGGAATACTGGAAAGATCACAGCCACATCTTGTGTCAGTATAACAGTTCTGTCAGCTATCTCTTCAAATTTTCTCTTGATGTCACCAAGAAAATCATATAGAGACCTAATCCGATGGAGGATTTCAAAGACTCTTGGGTTTGCCTTTACTGACATTTCAGGCAGAGACCTAAAGTAACTCCAAAAGAATGACTGAGCTTTCAAGCAGGGAGTAGCTATTCCAGTTGAGCAATCTGTTGATATGAATTTTACTCTTTTCCAGTGTTCCCATGTCCAGAACTGCCAGTACTGAGTGTATTCCCAGCCTGAAGGTGAGCTGCTGCTGAGAGTTCCTATCCCATCCCTACGATATTGCTCTTTTTTTCCTGAAAGGTTTAAAGAATTGACATTACAGCCTAATGCTCATACAACATGACTGGAGTGCACAAATGAAAAGGCACAAAAACACACATGCTGGCGACCCCTCTGTGTGCTGGGATAGCATTCAGACACTAGAAATCAGTTCTGCAACTTGATATAACCAGTATTGAATTGATATAACTAGATATAGATAGTATTGAATAGATATAACTAGATGTAGAATAGATATAACTAGATTCTAGTAATCGGTCCATATGCTTCCTCAAATCCAAACAGAAACTGGAAAAGATTATATATTTTCTTCTTTTAGCAAAGACTCTTTTTATCTTTCTGGAATCATAGCCTCTCACATGCTAGTCTCTAATTTATGTGTCTGAAAGTGCTCCTTAGTCTTCAAAGTCCCACCTTATGTCTTCAGATATGCTCCTAAAAAGTGTTGCTTGACATGACTACCCTAACCCCCAGTGAAATTTCAAGGTCTCTCTGCACAAAAATACAAATTCTAAGATTATAAAGCTTCTCAGGTTATCAGTGAAAATTCAGAGATAAGGACTGATGATTTAAACACATCTTTTAGAATGAATGTAAGCAGTAACTTTTCAGTTTCAGTAAATTATCAGGAAATACTGAGCTTTCAGTGGCGGGGGTTCATCTGGATAACATAACCTCATCTCCCATCATGGTGAGAACTAACAAGTACGCTCCCTTGGAGAATCTTATTCTGCTTCCTCACACTAAGACCTATCACACAGTCCTTTGGTCTCCAGGGGAAAACCTGGCTCATCATGTCTTGAAAATGCAGGCAAGACCAATTGCATATAGAGCCCTACAGCTTCCTGGGACAACAGACACCCTGCTAATCATTTGAGAGTGTACTCGGATTAAAAAGACCTGCATAAGTAGACAGGCTTGTTATTCAGATAGTTCACTATCACTTTTTATCAGTTTTGCTGGAAAGCTACACTTTGGAGAACCCCAGTCCCTCATCTAAAAGTACCTTTCTCCAGTTTAGAGCTTCTTTGAAGCAATGTTTCCCCAAAACATGAAGGGATCTGTATAAGCTTTGGTCCACGGGAAAAAGGGTAAAAACCTCACTCTGCAAAGTTCTGGCTTTAATATAGTCCTCAAGGTGTTGAAAACCAGCACCCCTGGAAGTGTTGTCCAGAAACTGTTCCTTCTCTGAGCCTCTCAGTATTTTCACTTCCTTGACTCTTTGAGAAACTTTCTTGCACAAGGCAGAAATCCAGACTTTGAGGGGACAGAGAAAGAAAATAGGAAAAGAGAAAAGCATGTGAGCATTGTTCCCCTGGGCAATTATCTATGCTGTAAATAATTAGGGTTAACTGCCATCTATAACAAGGTTATCTGGCAAATAAAATCACTGCTTCTGTAAATAGCACAGCTATAAAGAACCAAAACCAAAAGGAACTTCTGAATGAGTCACAACCAGAATTGGCTATGGAGCACCTGTAAAATATTGCCTGCAATGTGGCCAATTTCCTATATTTGGTGAACTACGCATAATTTCCACATAAACTGGGAAATGACTTTATGACTGAAGTCACAGTTATGTAGGCATGCAGTCCAAGTGCAGGCTCACCTATCCCTGGTAACATGAACTTAGCTGACTTGGGGATTGCCTGGAGGCCTCTGGGGCACTAGTACCAAATAATTCCAGCACAGCCTTTTCAGAGAAAGAGATTTGACATGGAATAATGCTATGAGTCACCCTGTAGATGGGATTATGTGCTGTGTTTGCGGGCAACAAGTGCAGAAAAGAGCTGAAGAGCATTCAAGAATGTAGCTGGCAAGGTGCTGACATGTGAGTCTAATAAGGAAATTGCAGTTTTTCTGAGCCATGCTTTTGGTAAGGGGTCACTTAATGCAATGTGTGGAATTTCTTCAGAGTGCTGTATCATGCACACTGCTCTTAGGAATACAATGGGCAAAACTCCCAGGATATGATTAATTAAAATAGCTACCACATGTTTATCTGTGTATTATTCTGTGTAGAAACCATGTGTACACACGCAGCAATTCTGTCCTTAATTTATAACCAGGTCACCTGATTTCTACAGTATTAGTGATGTTGTGGTAAATAAAAAAAACAACCCAGCTGAAAGGGGTAAAGCTTGCTCTGTTTATCCTGGAAGGGAGCATGAGCACTCAGCAGGACAAACCTGGCCTTGCAGGAATCTTGTATTATTTGTTATAATGTCTGCTCATGGTGTGTGGAGAGAGTAAGGCAACAAAAAACAATGGGTGCTTAAAACCAGCACCCTTAGCAGGGAGCAAACTGAGCTTGCCAGCAAGGAGTTCAGAGGAAACTATGTCTTCTGACTCCCATTCCGCTTTGCAATTTAGAAAGATATCTTCCCAGACCTTGACTTCAGTACCTACCATTCGAAACTCACAGCTTGGAGTAGGAACTTTGGAATTGCAATCCTATTTTTCAGAAACAAGGAAGGGCTGTGGTCTTTTCCAACACTTTCTGGGAGAGTATGCGCTCCTTTTTAATTCAGCAGTCTCTGTTTTAGGGCCTACCTTGAACCTTTCTTCTGAAAAAGCTCATTGGTGTTATTCCGGTGATTTGACAAGCTCTGTGAGTCTGCATAGGCTGAGATACAAGCAAGGCCTTGAATGGATCAGCAATCTCAACATCAAGCAGCTCTTTTGATCCTTTGGAAGGGTTTTGACAACATTAACATCAATGGATTTTATGTGTCTTCAGGACTAGGTAACAGCCAAATATTTTTTTTATAATCTAAAGAGTTTGCCACTTAGACCACATTGCCTTGTCCTCCTTTCATTTAATCTTCATCAGGGACTGTAGCAATAGGACAATGGGTAATGGGTTCAAACTAAAACAGGGGAAGTTCAGGTTAGATATAAGGAAGAACTTTATTGTGAGGGTGGTGAGGCACTGGAATGGGTTGCCCAAAGAAGTGTTCAGTGCCAGACTGGACAGAGCCTTGGGTGACATGATCTAGGGTGAGGCATCCCTGCCCATGTCAGCAGGGTTGTAACTAGATGATCTTAAGGTCCTTTCCAACCCTGACTATTCTGTGATTCTGTAGGATTCCTTTCCATACCTCTACTACTTCTTTGTGCACTTATCTTGTAACCGGTCTGCTACACTGTAGTGTTTTGAAGCTTTAATCTCAACTGGCATCCTTACTATGCATGCTTCATGTGCTTTTAGTTTGAAAGAAGAGAGGATCTTCTTGCAGATTTATTCTGATTATCTTGACTGCTCCATTGCACCACTCATTTCCTGAACCCCACCAATTAATAGCAGTCAGAATACAAGCAACACCTGCATGTCTTATGGGGAAGCAGCCACTTTCCCCTTACTGCTGATGGACTTTGAACAAATGGGGCAATGTATTCCTTCCCCAGTTATTTAATCAAATTGAAAATTATTTCCAACACAGCACCTGGACAAGTTGCCATTTATCAAATGAACAAAACCCCCAGTGAATGAACCATTCTCTCCCTTCTGCTTTCTGACGCTGGTTTTGCAAATTAGGTGCAGTCAGCAGAGTGTGCTTCCTGGTAAATCATGATGGCTACTCCATCAGATTTTGTTTCTCTAAGTCACTAACCCCTGAGCAGAAAACTGTTTAAAATTTGTGAGCATCGATTAAGATGTGGGGAAATGCATTGATGTGCTTCTGAAGCGTGATATTGGAGAAATATGAATGCACAATTACTTTGTGTTGTAAGAGCTGTCCCTGGCCATGTCAAATGCTGTGGGTTCATTGATGTTAGCCTGATAAGCAACCAGTGCATTTTTAGAAATTAAGCAATACAGTAAAATTTGGATCCAAAGATTCTCAGCATTAAAAGCTTTGGACACAACTGATCTATTGAAAAAAAAAACAAAACCAAAACCAAAATGGGGCTTGAAATGATTGCTTAGGTTAATGGGGTGGCTTCACAGCTAGACTTTGAAGACATCCTAGTACCAGCTATTATAAATGGATTTTCAGAAGCTGGAGATTTTTAGGATCTAGGATTCATATTTGCAGAAAATGATATTTTCAGACTTTAACTCTGTATTTTCCTGGCAGGAGCATGTGTGTTCATGGAGCAGGACTGGAATGGGTCATTCAAAAGATGGCAGCCAGGTGCAGTCTGTATCTGACCTTTGCATTAGGTAGATATTCAGGCCAAATGCATAGTTTCAGAGCTGTCTCTGGCTGGCTCCCTTCCCACAGGTTAACTGATTTTTCAAGAACATGTTCTGGAAAGATTATTCTGAATCCATGTGTGCTGCTACTGTCATGTTATGAAAGACATCTAGAGAAAAGGCCTCCAAATGAGGGACATAACAGCCATCAGTTGAGAGGCTGATATGCTTCTTAACCAGTCTCTAGCACAATGTTTTCTGTCCCAATTTAGAATCATAGAATCATAGAACAGTTAAGGTTGGAAAGGACCTTAAGATCATCTACTTCCAAGCCCCCTGCCATAAGCAGGGACACCTCACACTAAACCGTGCCACCCAAGGCTTCTTCCAACCTGGCCTTGAACACTGCCAGGGATGGAGCACCCACAACCTCCCTGGGCAACCCATTCCAGTGCCTCACCACCCTCACAGGAAAGAATTTCTTCCTTAGATCCAATCTAAACCTCTCCTGCTTAAGTTTGAACCCGTTACCCCTTGTCTTGTCACTACAGTCCCTAATGAAAAGTCCTTCCCCAGCATCCCTATAGGCCCCCTCCAGATACTGGAAGGCTGCTATGAGGTCTCCACGCAGCCTTCTCTTCCCCAGGCTGAACAGCCCCAACTTTCTCAGCCTGTCTTCATATGGGAGATGTTCCAGTTCTCCAACCATCTTCGTGGCCCTCCTCTGAACTTGTTCCAACAGCTCCATGTCCTTTTTATGTTGAGGACACCAGAACTCCACACAATACTCCAAGTGAGGTCTCAAGAGAACAGAGTATCACCTGAATCACCTTCTCCAACAGGATCACCTCCTTCAACCTGCTGGTCACGCTCCTTTTGATGCAGCCCAGGATACGGTTGGCTTTCTGGGCTGCAAGCGCACACTGAAGCCGGCTCATGTTCATGTTCTCATCGACCACCACCCCCAAGTCCTTCTCTGCAGGGCTGCTCTGAATCTCCTCTTTGTCCAACCTGTAGCTGTGCCTGGGATTGCTCCGACTCAGGTGTAGGACCTTGCACTTGGCATGGTTAAACTTCATGAGGTTGGCATCAGCCCAGCTCACAAGTGTGCCAAGGTCCCTCTGGATGGCATTCCTTCCCTCCGGCGTATCCACTGAACCACACAGCTTGGTGTCATCGGCAAACTTGCTGAGGGCACACTCAATCCCACTGTCCATGTCAGCGACAAAGATGTTGAACAAGACCGGTCCCAACACTGATTCCTGAGGGACACCACTTGTCACTAGCCTCCAGCCAGACACTGAGCCATTAACCACAACTCTTTGTGTGCGGCCATCCAACCAGTTCTTTATCCACCGAGTGGTCCACCTATGAAATTGATGTCTCTCCAATTTAGAGACAAGGATGTTGTGTGGGACTGTGTCAAACGCTTTGCAGAAGTCCAGGTAGATGACGTCAACTGCTCTACCCCTGTCCATCAGTTCCGTAGCCCTATTGTAGAAGGCCACCAAATTGGTCAGGCAGGATTTCCCCTAGTGAAGCCATGCTGGCTGTCACAAAGCACCTCATTGTTTTTCATGTGCCTTAGCATGCTGTCCAGGAGAATCTGCTCCAAGATTTTGCCAGGCACAGAGGTGAGACTGACTGGTCTGTAATTCCCTGGGTTATCCATTTTCCTCTTCTTGAAAATGGGGGTTATATTTCCCCTTTTCCAGTCTTCCGGAACTTCACCTAATTTAACGGTTTCTGTCCCAATTCGTCCTAATTTAATGGTTTGTTTTACTTAAAAACACATGACCTTCCCCACCACCACCCACCAATCCAAATACTGAATTATTTGGAAAGACCTGGTGTTCTGTGTCAATTATGACACCTGCACCCTGAATATGTAGCAATAAAAATATGTACTTTTCACAGATACATCATTTTATTCTAGTTATTTTTAAAAATGCATATAATTTCCTGAGATGAAAGATAGAATAAAGGAATCAAAACAAACTAGGAAAAAGAGATAAACAGAAACTGACTAAAAACTTGATGCAATGGCAAAGCAGCCAATAGTACTGAAATTGTGTCTTCAAGTTAAATTCAATCCAGCCACTCAGGGTATTTGTTCCAACACTGTCATAGAGACCAACTGAATACAAAGCACCAATATTCTTCCATTAGCAAGACAAAATTCAATGTGGTGGGAAAATCTTCACCTCCTGACTAATTCACCAAAATATCTATTAACAGGGACAAGACTGTGTTAGTAAACTTTCTGTGGAGCTCTGGGGGGTTCCTTGCAAAAGTCTATGGGACTGCCCTTGATGGAAAGGAGAACCTGATGGCATTCACTCCACCTAAGAACACACTTTCACAGATTTGAAGGCCAATGAACTAATGGCCCTTTTTGCTGGAGCTAATAGCACACAGAATTAGGTGCAGTTTGCATGCCACTAGATTCTGGAGACTAAATTAGGAACAGCAGGGCTGAGAGTTGCCACACAATGGGTGTGAACTCAATGGGTGCTATAAATGGGTGCTCTGCTCCACTAAATCTGTTCCATGAGTGGTTTCTGTCCTACTGGAGGTAAGAATTTCTGTTGTGCTGTGTGGGCACAAACTCTTTGGAGGATGCAGAGACTCTTTTGCAGGCAAACAGAAAATAAGTTCAACTGTTTACTTTTTTCAGGTTGCATCCAAGCAATCAACAGAGTCCTAAATATGCAGATGACATATTAAAAGATACGATGGACACTGTAACCTCACACTTTTCTTAATTAGAAGGGAAACATTGCAGTTTTATATTAAAAATGTATTGTTACTCCACTGCCAAGAGCAAAGAGAATACCTCAAGGCTTTGAAAGACTGATGCAAATTGCTACTGAGTCCAGGTGCATTTTGTATTACTTATTTGTCCTCTTAAGTACATATACATATACTACATATATATCCATCCCGGGACATAGGCAGACTCAAACACCACTCAGGCGATACTCCCTTCAAATAGTCACTACAGACATACACATCAGTTCTTGGGATATGATTATACTCTTGCAATTAGTCTTCAATAAAGGACTGAACAAATTATTATTGAAGTCCTAAGGAGTTAACAAATATAAAGTAATACTGTACATACTTAAAGTTAAAAACCAAACACATTCAGAAAATCAATTTTCAGACTACAGAAAAAAGCATCATGTGAGAACATCTGCTACAAACATGCCCTTCTATTGCAAAGGTATGATCATTGGGACATAAGGGTGACGTAGGTAGGCCTAGTCTATTAATTTGAAAAGGGAAGCAAAATGCTAGCAGCAGGAAAACCAGCTTTTTGAGGTATGACCCTTAAAATCTAATTAGCCACACTAAATTCTAACTTTCTTTCTATAACATCAAAACATTCAAGATAATGTATCATAATGTAAAACCACAGCATTCAAATGTGCACAAAAAGGAAAAATAATCAGGAAAAGAAATCAAGATTTCAACTTGAATTTTGACAGTATCAGCTCTTGACTATATGTCCTATATATTTCTAGCCAGACAGAGAACAGAAATTCCATCTGAACAAATTTCTGTAGAAGAATGAACTTTAGCATTCTCAAATTCTGGAAAAATTAAATTTCTGATCCTTAACACTGCTTTATAAAGAAGGAACACAGAAAGGTAATGCTGTTGCCAGAAGGCAGTGAAAGGGTTAGCTGGTTTTGAGCATTATGCCTGTTATGTATGCAGATACTGCCTATTCATCCCCAGCATGAATTATGTCACAAAGTTTGTGACCTAGCATGAATTATGTCACCAAGACCTAAACATGTGTTGTTGCTAAGCAATACCCAGTCAAAAGGTCTCCAGTAATCCATACTGTTTGCACTTTTACTACAGATGTGCCATAGTCAGTTTACTAACGTGACACCATGCTCCCACATTGGGCAATAAAACTCACTCAGCTGTTCTGTTTGCAACAGGTCTTAATACCTTCTTCTTGGCATAAGTCCACCCAGCATTGATGGCATGCACCTGGGCCCTTCATTATACGTGACAGTTTTTCATGCTGTAAAGAATATTTTTTTTTGAAAGAGGAGGGGAAAAACAAAACTGATCTTCCTTCTTGCAAAGAAAGGCCTGAGAAGGTAATCAAATTGACCGGGCAGAGAGGTTCCTTAAGTATGTCTAAATTCTTGGATTTACTCTTGGCTATAACCAATCAGTCCTGTTTGGCATATATCTCAGCAGCCAGCAGCACACATGCTGATGCCAAATTAAGCAATCATCCTAGACAGAAATGGGTCATATCTGAGGAAAAGAATAAAGAATACAATTTCCTGAGCCACTCAATACCAATATCACCTCTGCAAGCTTGCAAGCTGAAGGGACACTTGAGCAAGTAGAAAAAACAAACAGCAGCAAAAGACCTGTCGAAACACCAGCTCATGAAGGATTTTATCACAGAACTTAGTCCCTTTTCTCCTTTGCTCCTCCTCTCAGGAATGCTTGAAGCACAGACTGTCCACAGTCCAGTGCTATAATGCACAGGGACAGGAGACCAAGGCCTGACTTGGCTCCTGAAGCAATTTGCTGACAAGGGACAACAGTATATGTCTCAGGAAGAGCAAAATCACAAGCAGCACAGCCACACATGCACAGATGTTAAAAATCAAGAACAGAAACCATATTGAGGCACACATTTTTCTTTTCATCTTAGTTATCCTCAATTGCTGTTGTAATAGCAAAATTCAAGTAGCAGCCCTGCTTACCTGTGTCCTGAGCAGCTGTCAGGAGCCAAGAGGGGTTTTTAGCATGTGATTTGCAGGTGACAAAATGCCCTGATGATGAAGTGACACATGGCATAAGGATGACCATTTGAAGCATCAGCTGAAAACATTTCTCTCTTTAGGGCCTGGTTCTGCAACTCTAACTTTGAATCACATAGTCAGTAAATTTCTCTTTTCATGAGATTAATGCCTGTGCAGGGACCTGAGCTGGATGCATGCCACTTCCTAGGACTTAAAAATTTATTTGTGATGCACTGTGGAAGCTAACACTTAAAGATTATTTTCCTGTCATTTCTGTAGGTAGCACATTTATTCCTGCCTTTAAATACTGTCTATGTACAGTTCAATTCAATTCAAACTGCAGGCAATCTATCTCTTCCTAACACACTTTCCACAGAATTAGGTTCATCTCATGTAATACATAGAAAGAACTAACTTGTTCCACACTTTACAGATCTCCTTTTCTCCCAAAATGAACAAACTACTGTTGCAATACCTGCATCAAGTGGTAGTGCCTGGTCTCAAACTACACACCAGTGGTGTTTATATTCATTGCTCTGGGACGTAGCACAGCCAGAACTCTGGATTTGTGAAACACCTTCAGAACGTGTTACAGAATCGCTCCTCTTGATCTAAAATGTGAAAACCAACTATCAGCCAACATAAAACAAATGTGATATAGCATAGAGCAGAATAATAGTTCTAGCACATATGGTATTGTGAGAAATTATTTTCTGTGACAGCCAAGCATGACAATGAACAGAAGACAAATTTCCTGCACTGCCTCAGTAAGGGTTTGCCTGTCCTATAAAGTCTTATAGAGAACTAACTGACAAGATCATCTGGAATTACCTACTCTGATTGGCATCACATGTGACAGATAAAACATCCATTTAAAAAAATGAAATATACTTATCAATGGCTTGGATACTGACCAAAGCCAGATCAAATGGTGGGAAGCTATCTGAAAAAAGTTTTAACAAAGCTTGCAAAAAGTTCTCAAACAGTTTATGGTAGTGCAGAGACATGGACCTCATCACATTTTCTGTTCTAACAATGAGCATGCCAAAATTCATTTAAATGGTCTAGTTGTGTGATACATAGAAAAACGATTGGTGGATAATTTTGAAACTAAAATAATCTGGAAGAGAAATGGGTGAAATGGGAAGTATTCATGATAATATCTGCTAAAAATAAAAATCTGTTGTTGATCTATCAGGAGGAAGGGTATTTTAAGCATCATTGTCTTGTTCTCTTTGAGAACAAAAGTTCTTTTAATGGATTTTAAAATGCCACTGTAAATCTGGAAGCAAACTGCCCTCTCTACAAAACCAAACAAAATTGATTTCAATACTTGGTAATTGTAAAGAGCAGAAAAATAGCAGGTATATGTATAGAAAAAATATTTAATTTTGAATGAGATGAGATGCTCATCAATAAGATTCTGCTGAAATATTTATTATTGTCAGTAAAACTTCTCAGACTAACCCAAAACTGACAGATCTTCCCCAAAAAATATAGATTATATCTTGAATCTTATGGAAGTCTGAATATGCTCTTGCCTTTCAGATTTTTTTTGACTGTGTTTTAAAATGTTATAAAAGGTTGCTCTGGTTTTGGTGACAGAAAAGCAGAATTTTTTAAGCTGTGCATGCAGACAGGAGATTTAGAAGAAGAGGACAGAGCAGCTCATGGGGAATGAACTGGCTGGAAAGGGTTTAGAGCTGAGATAGAGGATCACTGGTGATAAGGGTGAAGAGGTAGATGATGGGAAGGTGCTTCAATTAGGGTGGGGGTGTGACAGCATCAGGATGATGAGAGGAAAAATGACTTTACCAGAGATGTTTGAAATCAACCAAGAAGAGAGAAGTCAGAACAATGCTCATTATGCAGGTTTTGCAGACACAGGGATTCTTTCTCTAGCTGGAGACAGCAGGCACAGCATTCAGGCAGCTGAAACGTAGGAGGCTTCATGAGAAACCAGGGACCAACATAGCCTGGCTTGTTGACCCCCCTCCAGCTGCAAGCCCAGAACACTGCTCTGCCTACCATGCAATGGTTATAGTTTGAGCATGACTGCATTGACATTCAGACATCTGCTCCAGTTGCCTTTAAAATCAGCTGATTTAACCAGAAACTGCTAACATAAATATGGTAACTCCCTTCTTGTTAAAAATAAGAAAACTAATAATGCCCTCCTCTTACCTAAGGATACATCTTGAAGTATTTAGTCTTCGTGAGCTGGTGCCTTCAGCAGGACTGTTACATACAACTCAGCAAATGTCCTTCAACCAGGACCACTTTTAGGCATCAGACCTCCTTTCATCTACATTCATGACTACAGCCCCACAGAAACACAGACTGAACACCTCTGTAACTGTGGATCATTGGCTTATCACATAACTGCCTAATAAAAGATTTCCAAACAGCAACACATCTCCCTGGAGCTTTTTGGACTACCTATGCTCATTCTCAGAGATATCCCCAGCTGGATTTGGAAAGATGCAGCTAAAAGAGCAAACCTAAAATTGCATTGGTTGTGCAGAACTGTGCCAAAGAAAATGGCACAGTTGGTTTCAACACAAGTTTTAGACAACACCTATAATCAATAGAAGAGAACAGTCTCTGAAGTGAGTGATTTAGAAGAGGAGGATCATTTAGATGCTTTGATTTCCTCTGTAGAAAAATTTTCTCTTCATTGACTGTATAAGGAGCCTGGAGGGAACAGGGAACGAAAAGAGTAGCAGCAGACTTTCTCCTCAAGAGAGAGGTATCAGAAAAGTCATCATTAGAATTTGCCCAAAGATGGCAGTCTCAATAGGCAGACCAAAATCTGAACAGTAATTATGCTTAACGTTCTCCAGTCATTTCCCTGAAACTTTTTAATGGCAAACGAAAGTAGGTAAATGAGTTTATACATGAAACTTCTCAGTAAATAACATGCAAAGGGAGAAGGGAACCTGGATTAAATTATTATGAACAATGAAAATTCTTTTTGGGTAAATCTGAAAGGAAAATGTATACTGTTCCACTTGGGAGGATCTGCTTCTCGTCATGTATGGCATGAGTTTGCCAGGGCGCTTCTTTACTTTTGTAACAAAATAGCTTTGTGAATACTCTGGTCTCCAAACGCAGACGTGAGGAGGTACTGGGAATTCTTCAGTTCAGAGCTTGACCCGTCTGATCAAACCCATACACTTTTCTTCAGCAGGGGAACAGTGTTGTCACTGTGTTGTCTCAGGCCCTGTACATCAACCCTAATCTTCATCTTGTTTCATCTTTCCCTGTATTTTTAGTCTGGACAGATCATCCTGTTGTACTTGAAGATTCACACACTCTTGTGCAACTGTTTTATTTCACCCCTCGCTCAGCCAGCTGTACAACAAAAGCCAGAGAAGAAGAGTGAGCTCTGTGTACTGTCAGAGCTACATAGCTCTGACTATTATTTCCGCTTGATGGCTTTGGTTTTATCCAAGGATTATTCAGTTTGGGAATAATGGGAGATTTACATGCTTGCACACAGGTCAAATGACAGTCAGAATGCACATGTGTTGCAATTTCTTCACCTGCAGATTATTCCTGGTGACTGTTATTTTAAAGCTTTCCTAACTGGCAATGGCAGAAATCACTGTTTGAATCCTTCTGTTTGCAGATGGATGCTGATGTCCTCCTAGTGTTCCAGCGGGATACTGCTTTGATATTGAGTGATAAATTGTTTCAAATAATATCAGCATAGATTTTCTACAGATAAACTCTTAAATACACTGAATAGGTCACTTAAACTTACTGGATTTTTTTTTTTTTCCCCAAGTAGCTATTTCTTAAACCAAGACCTTTACCATGCTATTTTGAGTTTTAGATAAACTCCAACAAATTAATAACAAATACAGCGTCTTCCCCTCTGACCACAGGAACAACTACAAATGTTCTGCTATTTTGCCTGGTATTCCTAAAGGTTTCAGTAATCATTTGGAAATATTAAAAAGGAAATAAAGAGAAAGCTATGCTGATTTTTGCTCCCTAAAAAAGGCAAAATAAAACCAATGTGAATTTCACCACCTGTCCTATAAGAAAGCAGAGAAAGAAAAGACAGTTTTGCAGCTTCTGAGGAGTTACCATGACTGGCTGAAATACAGCTGTGAATTCTGAATGCAAATAATGACAAGACAACATAGGAAAAAAACCCATCCTACTGACTTATTCATCAAGTTATTCATATTTAATGATGATGTACACACAGGCGGGCTAAAGAAATTTATTGGCACTTCATTTAATTTTCTAGTTTATATAAGTTTCCTAGAACAATAAGCTACTACCCAGACAAAATGAAAGTATGCAAAGTATTCTCCATCACTTTTTGGGTCTTTGGGGTTGAGTATCTCCCTAAAGATATTTACAGTCATATTTACAGTGATCAAGCCTAGTACACAGAACACCAACAAAGCTCTTTAGCATGGGTTACACAGGAGTAAAAAATAAGAGTAGAATGGTCTCTCCCACCTTCTCAACATGTAGCAATGGGTGTGCAGGGAGAGGAGGAAAATTTGTGATGATTCCAAGAGGGGCTTCCTAAATCCATTTACCAGAAACAACAGGATAATGGGCACTCCAGCCCTCAGCTCACTTCAGAATATCACCACTTTATCCTTCCTCAGCAAAGTATTTTGGTCAGAGCATAAAGGTAGGTCTCACCTCTGCAATCTTCCCCTCAGCTCTTAAACTCTTCTGAGACTTCCCAGGGATACAGGATGCCTGCCAAGAGACAAGTCTTTTGAACAGGAGCTTTAAAACAGAGGCCTATTCAGTGAACATAACAGATCAGATGGCTTTTTTGTTTGCTTTATTTTTACAAAGAGCAGCTCCATCATAAATCTTCACTTCAAATTTGATTGTTTTATAATATATCATCCTGTGATGTAACTGGCATCTGCGCTTGGCTCTTATTAGTTGACGCCATATGGTACAATTAGAAGTGGAGACAGAGAGTGCCATTTAAATAAGTTAAACCTCATTCATCTGCGATTAAACTATTCTCATTCATCTGCATGCATTCAAAATCCTAATTTAACCTCTAAAGAGGTTTCTATTTGATGCTGCATCTATCTTTTGTATTTCTGAAATTCTAAATCACTAAGCTGTACTTCTATTATAATTTAAGTTGTTTGTTTTCTTACAAACAGGTTTCACAGCCTACCACAGGGTTAGCTGGATTGGCAAGTTGTGTGCCGTTTCCAATACCTCATGTTCTCAAGCAAGCAAAGGCTCTTTTGCACATTTCTTGTAGGTCTCTACTGGGGGATATGCACAATTGAATTAAGTTTTGCCTTACCTACATTCTAGCCATGGCAAAAAATAAATCTGCAGGTTATCAATAAGGACTTTTAATTGGCAAGACTGTTTTATTTATGCGTGGGGAGATAAGTGGGTCCTAGAATGCCTTCTTTCCCAGACGGTTAGGGGGTTGCACACAACTCACAAATCTTTCTTGATAATCCTTTACTTGAACCAGAAATTGTATTATGTTTTTGTTCCTTCATGCCTAAAACTGACCAAGCGGGCAATGATTTATTAAGCTGGAGTCTTGAGTCTCCTGCCACACAACCCACTTAGTCACAGTAATGGCTATGAAACAGATCATACATTCTAAGATAGGCTATAATTTGTGTTAAAGAAACTTGTCTGTTTCAATTACCAAATTTAATTTGCAAAGTCTTATAAAAGGTTGTGAAGTAAAAAGAAAGAAAGCAGCTAAACTTTAAGTAGTAATGTTATGTATTACATAAACATACAGAAGAGAAGAGAAAGTAAGATTTTGGCATGGACCCAAAAGATAAAATCCAAATGCCTTCATGTAACTAAATACTGAGCAGACCCTTGCAAACAGGTAGCATTCTTCCAGTCTACAGTTCTGCATTCCAAGTCTCTGTTTACAAATTATCAGAGGTAATCATATGGTTTTGTATACTTCCTCAGTGAAAGACTGAAACTGGAGCCCACACACAGATGTGCACGAATAGTCCTTCAAGAAAAGAAGATGCTTTTACTGAAGGACTGATTCAGGGTTGTAAACAAAGTACTACACATTTTCAGATGCTGATTAAGCACATCTGAAATTTGATTTTTAGTCTCATTGATTTTAACTTACATCCAAGGTTATACACATTCCAGAGCATTTTAAGTAATTTAAAAGCTGGGTTATCTTGGAGAATGCACGGGGAAACAATAGTCTTTGCTGTTTTCAGATAAATGTAGTTTCTTCAGCTACTCCAAATTATTAGGAATATAAAATTTGTTAAAATTCACTTCCAGATATATCTGGAAAAGACTGAGGCACCCCTAATGTTACTCTTTATTAGTTAACAATACAATGTTTTGCTTTGATACAACAAATAGTAGAAGATATAATTTATTATGACCATTGCAGTCAATTCAACCAGCTGAAAAAGGAGGTGGGAAGAAGCACTTTTGAAAGTTTCTTCAACATAAAGCTATGCATAGATCTCAAATATCCAAATAGTTTTATGATTTTCTTTAACTCTGAGAATGTGTAATTAGGAAGAGGGAATGTTAAGTAGAAGAAAACAAATGAAACTTCGAAAACCAAAGAGTAACAGATCCAACCAGATCGAAGTAGAAGATACGAGGGACAGGCACAGCTGAGATACAGATGGTGAGGAGGAAGCTCAGCAAATTCATAGTTAGCAGAAGCTGACATTGGACAGAAGGAGGATTAAAGGTACAGCCCCAGCCAGAAGCCAATATCCTCATGATGGGGGGACATTTGCCAGGCTAACTTGGCTAATTTTAAGCGTGAAGGGGCCATTTACTTCCTGTCACTGAAGTTGATGAAGTTTCATTAAATTATTTCAATAGCTAAAATCAAGACTTTACATCCAAATTTAGTCTTATGTAACATTTGCTTGTTCAGGAGAATAAGAGAACTAGCTTTAAGTCTCAGTCACACATCTATCAGGCCAGCAGCTAGGGTGGGAATTTCTTTAATTTGCAACTTTGCAGTTACAATATGTGCCTAAGAAATGAGAGGTGTTGTAAATTTCTGACCACGCCATCAAGTTCCTTTTGTGATAACTCCAAGAAAACTGCTTCAATTACCTCTGTTTCAGCTTGTTCTGTAAAGTAATTACAGCAATATTTGCTCACTGTGAAGGTACTGCAAAGGTATACTGGAATTTGCGATACAAATTTTGATCCCTGGACTGCAGCTGTTACTTGTTGAAATCATTGTTATGCAGCAAGTGATTCAGACCTATAAAGTTTCTATAAGAAAACTGAGAGTCTGCCAAGCCATTTTAGTCACCTTTGAAATGTTTGTAAGCTATAGATGCAGATCTATTCTAAATGAAGAATGATGAAGGAAAGGAAAAAGTAGGAGATGAGGCAGCTGTGACCACAGCCCAACACACAGCGCTGTATGCCTCACTGACCAGTATTACTTTGGGTGACAAAGCCCTGCATGATGATATACAGAGAGGCTTGAACACAGACATATACACGTGCACTCACTTAACAGCTACACACTTAAAGTACTGACAACTCTTTTCTTATTTCATCTCCACTGCTCATTCAGCACCCTGAACTCAGATTATAGTTCCAATATATTTTATAGTAGCTACTTTTTAGCAATTGCCTTGCATTCTTCACAACACGTTATTTCAAAGTGACACTCCAAAATGCAGAGGTTGCTGGATAAGATTAAATGTTTCTTGCCAAGATAAAGAAAAAAAAAATTACTCTGATATTTAAACCCAACAATCTTGTTTATTTTAATGATTGATGAGAAATCACTATTGAAACCTTCAAGTAAGTCAGCAGTGCATGCACCACAGATGAAGTGTTGCAACTGCAGAAGAACATACACCAGAAAAATGGTTTTGAGACTTCCCATTAAAATAAACCCCTATTGCACCTGGAGAGAAGAAGCACAAAGCAATCTACCTGAGGCTTTTCACGAAGTATTTCTATGACAAACATTACAACAATGAAAATATGTTGTTAGTGAAAGATATAAACATATTAACATGTTAGTGAGATAATGCATTAAATCCTCTAAGTTCTCTAATATTTAAAGTTACAGAAGTTTTTGCATTGCAATAGAACAGATATTACTAACAAACTGCAGCTGACCAAGCTATGAGGGAAATTCCTGCAATAAAATATCATTACTGTGGAAAAGTTTCAGATAAAGATGATGTTGTATTATACAAGGGCTCAATGTTGGCTTAGGTCTGACCCACATAGGCAACTAGCAGGCCTATTCAAGGGGCGTTTCTGCCAGTGACTGCAAGATGGTGCTGTATTTGTAAATATAAGGGTTTTCTGCAAGTATGGTTGTACAAGTATGATGCCAACAAGACAATATAAAAATGGCTGCTTTTCACAGAAATGAAGCAGCCTGTATGCAGAAAGACAACCCAAAGGCCCTTGCTTGCATAAGCATTTACTTTACTTTCTGTTTCTGTATACTTTCCTTGTAGAAATCATTATCAAACAATGGGAAAAAATCCCCATGAATAGATGTGAGAATCAGCAAACAAACAGCTCTTCAAGTTATTTGGACAACATTTTAAAATCATAAAAAATTGCAGAAATAAGAATCTATTTTTAATCATAAAAATCTAAGCTAAGCTTTCTTTGCTGTTTTTATGAAGGTCTCTTTCAGGTGGTCAGAACATTTTCTGATGCTGAAAAGGACATAATTTGTGCTATATGAGTTTTTGCCTGACAACCTCTTGCATGGCAGGTCAGCCAAAGACAAATTGTACTACTGACTACTGGTCTCACAGGGTCTTGAGAAGGGAAAATGTTCATTTCCCTAAGCAGACAAGGCACCTACACAAGTGTAGTGTGGGGCCAAATTTCCACTGGAATTGTTGCATGGAAGTCAATACTATTTAAAGTGACTGTTGAAGTGAGAAAATGGATGTGCTTTTTGACTGGTTTTTAGGAATCACTCTAGAGATTTTACAGAAGCATGGTTGCAAATTATGTTACCCTGAAATTGTGTTCACTGTTGTCTTAAGCCAGTAGCAAAGTATGATTCAAAAGAAAGATGAATGTCTTGATGGAATGGTTAGAGTACCCCAGGCAAATACATGATAGGAAATGATGACTGACTGAATACTAGCTGGGGCAAATGGACATGCATGAGTAGAGACAGTCAAGTTAAAAGTGCTCAGAAATGGGAGCAGTGCTAGACAACAGCAAAGGCTGGAGCCTGGACTCTCTATCTGCTTAGTCCCATCATTTCCTAGGAGTCTGCTGAAGTTGGAAAACACTACATTCATTTACTCTTGAAGCTGATTTGGAAGCACATGTTTAGAAAGGAGTTGAACGAAAACAGAGCCATGCAAACAGAATCTGTAGGATATTGTGAGTGAGGTGGGCTTTCTAGTCCTACCTTGGGAAAACTGACATTTGCCTTGTTATAATGCTCCCAGACCACAAAGACAAAAAAGTTTTCAGCCACTTGGAATTTGTGCCTTGGAAGATCAAATAAGCTTTCTTGGACATTTGAAGGAGAAACAGCTAAGAGTACACATATGAAGAATTCCCAGAGTGAAAGGTAACTTTTTAATGACTGTTCTGACAATGCTGGTTTATCAGAGGGTTGGGAGGAGCAGGGGTGAAAATGAGTTGGGTAGTCTGGACATGGCTTAGAGTCATTTGCATGTATAAGTTACCAGAAAAATATTTATAGCAGGGAAGGTTACACTGAAGCTTGGACAAGGTCACCTTTACTATTAGCTACTGGTTGACACCCTAGGGTATTTGCTTTGCAACCAGCACACAAGTCATCTTTTAATCTCCATACTGTCCAGGAAGCTACCAGAATACCTGGCTTCCTACTTCAGCCTGAATAATGGGGTAGGTACTCTGCCTTGGTTATGAAACTTGTGAACCTGCTATGGCTTACCTTGGTTGAGGATTAAGTATCTAGAAAGACTAAAATCATCCCACCAAAGTGCTTAAAAGACACACAGCCTTATAGTTACATATAGCTTTTTGTGGTGTGCAGCCCAAACACGCAAATTTTTGCCAGCCTTTCTCTCTAAAAACCTAGCCAGAACCTGCCTCTGACTTCTGTGGCACTGGAACAGCATTAAGTGTGACTTAAGTAAAAGAGTTGCCATCTTCCTCTAACTGAGATACACTCAGTGCAACCTTGGCATGCCTCAGAGATGACCTGAATAGCACATTTTCACCTCAAATCTACTTATCCAAGTGCTCTGTCTGACTACTGCTCTCATCTTCCATAGACGTGCTACAGAAGGGGCACAATAGCCAGTACTGAGCTCCTTTCGATTATGCTTTTACCAGTGTCTCTGAACCCAGCTCACTACACAATTTCTTTCATGTCCATTTGTCAAATATTCATGATCCTGCCAAGAAGCAATTAGATAGCCCAGAATGATCAGTAGAATACAAAAAAAGCAGCAGACATAAGAACTGAGCTTCATTCTCAATACCCCTTTACTTCTTCATTAAAATCAAGTAGAGAAGTATCTGTAAGACATACTTATGCTTATACTTGAGCAGCTGATAACTTTTCTGCTTTCAAAACATCTAACTCTTCAATTCAGAGTTTATTCTGCTCCCATGTTATTCCCAGAGTGAACGTAAGCTCAACATATTCAGCCACATTTGAGCATTTTCCCAGCTCCTCCACTGTTCTTTCTGAAATACAGTACAGCTGTCAGCAATCAGCTCAAATAGATCATGAGCAGAAATGGGATGGCTCTAAATCTTCTAGACTGTACAACTCCTGCTGTGGGACTTTGTGTGGCTTCAAGGGGGTAGGAGGAGGGCTAGATTTTTTCACAGCTCTTGGTGAAGAGCCTGTTTACTGGACTTTGTATGTGGGTATTTTGCCTAGGAAATCTATTCCATAAAAGCAGATCCATTAATTTCATTCTGGTTTGCTTTTTTTAGGGAGGTGATTGGTTGTTTTTCGCCTAAGCAAGGAGATGCTCAAGTGTCCCAAACATCAACACTCTTTCATTTCATATCACAGGATAAACCTCAGGCTCCATTCAGCAAACTGCATCCTGATGCTACTCAGCAACTGGCTGAGGAGGGTCACATGGAACAGCTATCCAAGTCAATACTACTCTGATGTCACGGCTCGAAGACTGTTGGGTGAGTTGGTTTTTTTCCAAAAAACCTTGAACCATAAACCTGCCCTGTTGATAGTTCTGCTTCTGGTTTATCTTTAGGAGCTTGACATTTGTGAATTTTCAGTGTTATGATTTTGCTTGCATTTAGATGTTTCAGACAAAATACTCAGAATGCAAAGCTATAACAACACACTGTTAGATTTTTGGAACTATAATTCCCAGAACACAGCACCGGGACTCACAATAGCCACCAGTACCTCAACAGTTGCCATCAAAGGATCTCAAAGCACATGATAAACCACTGTTAGGTATCATAGCACCTTTAAGACTTAGGCAAAATTGTGTAATGAGACAACCATTAATAACACACAAGAATATACTTCAGTTTCAGAATAAGGAAGGATACCTCTGTGTATATCACACTTGTACTTGAAGTTGAGCTGTTTTCACTCTCTTGCCCTTTTTCATCAGGATCTAACAGAACTGACAAACCAGAGAGGGTATCAGTTCAAAGGATAACAGCAAACCCGTACAGGCAAGCAGGGTGAATGTTTTAACTGTCAGTTGTTCTTGGGATACCCAGAAACACCTAACATCATTTAAAGAAACCTTTATTTGGCTATGTCACTCTGTAGAAAACACAGTGCAAGTGATGGTGGTAATGTGTTATGAGTAACATTTTTCAAGCATTTCCTTTAAATACTTTTTAGCATTAAATAATAAAAACATGCAGTTAAAATGTCATGAGCAGAAAAGAGATAAATGTAAATTTCCTAGGCCATAGAGTTCCTGCTATGGGCCCTTTTAAGTAGAGAGGGATTTCGTGTGGGTGTGAGGGGTGTGGTGGTGCTGGAACAGCAAAGGGAAAGTAACAGAAAAGCAGGGAATAAGAAAAATGCTAGTCAGCAGACATGGCTTTCCTTCTTCCTTTCTTTCTTTGTATTTTACTGCTATGTTGACATTTTCTATTGTATTTGCAGAGGAACAAGGAGGACAGAACTATTACTCTAAATATTCTAGTTTTTAGCTAGATAAGATTATTCCTGGATGACTCCTGCTGCCTTCTCCTCCCAAGGCAGGTGCTGGAATTGATACTGAAACTTTTCAAAACTAAAGTTCATTTGTATTAGATACCTTCAAAAGGCCTCAACAATAACTCTTACTCTAAATCAAGCTTTGATGTACTATAGATTGCTACATTTGAATTCAGTATTCCCTAGTAATACTCTGCTATTGTTTAGGTGAACAATTATGTGCAGATTCATCCCTGCTTCAGTGCAGACTCAGTCGTGTAGAGACAGCTAACTCTGAATAGGTCTCTGCAAGCATAATTGTCTGGTCTGGTTAGGATATGGATTATGTACTACCAGTTTTGGAGTTCTGAAAAAGCAGACTGAAGATTTTAAAGATAAAGGTAATTGACTAAGAAAAGAATGGTCACTATACCTTTCAACACTCTCTGTATAAAGGAAGCATCATCCCACTATATAAAAGAGGCTTAATTGTGTGGTTATTAAACATGACTAGATTTTCAGCCAAATGCTTTTTAAGTGCAACAGTATAGAAGGTTTTATTATGAAGGAAAATCCCTATAAAAATCTGTGAAATGATCTGGAGGTTCCAGAAGTGTTGTGGTTTAAATCCAGCCACGCACCTCATTCACTCACTCAACCCCCCCCTTTCTTGCCCTCCCCTGCTTCCAGAGGGATGGGGAGGAGAATCAAAAGAATGCAACTCCCACAGGTTGAGATAAGAACAGTTTAGTAACTAGGGTATAACACAAACCACTACTGCTACCACCAATAATAATCATGATAAAGGAAATAACAAGGGAAAAGAATACAGCATCTCACCAACCACCAACAGATAACTCACCACACCCTACCCCAACTGAGCACTGACTGAAAACCTCCTCCAACCCCCCAGAGAACTCACCCTTCTGGGTAACTCTCAGTTACATCCTGGGCATGACGTGCTATGGTATGGAATACCTCTTTGGTCAGTTTGGGTCAGGTGTCCTGTCCCTGCTTCCTCCCGGCCTCCCCTCCTCCCTGGCAGAGCATGAGGCTCACAAAGTCCTTGCTCAGAATAAACATTACTGAACAGTAACTAAAAACATTCCTGATATCAGTTTTGTTCCCAGGCTGAAACTCAAAAGTATAGTGCTGCACCAGTTACTAAGAAGGAGAAAAATTTATATTGCTGAGCCCAGGACAAGAAGTTATCCAGAATTACAGATAATAGTATCTATAATGCTACTGGCCTTGTTTACCATTAATGACGCTGTTTGGTTCCCTGCTACTTGCTGGTTCACTTTCAGGCCTCTCATCCTGATAACACAATACAGTTCCTAACAGTTACCCAGTATGTAACTGATGTTAAATGACCTGGCTAAACTCTGCAAGCATCAAGTGTAATTTGGGTTGAAAGCAAGTGGTGTCAGAGAGACTACATCACAAAGACCAAAGTAAAATTCCTATGGGAGAAAACACCACAAGAATGTAAGAGGGTCAGTTCTGCAGAGTGACTTTATAATCCCCAATTTATATCATGTGTCATGAGGCTTAAATTTACTACTCTGTGTAAAGGCTTCAGGATGATTTAGGATTAAAGATTACTAAGCAGCAAATGAAGCATAGGTAGTATCTCTCTGATATGAATTTCTGGAGATGTTCAAGACTCTACATATTGCAAAAAGGTGCCTGTTATTACACCTGTTCTCAGCAGGTATAAATGAAGCCTGAGTTGCTAGGGCTACACCAACTCCAGGAGCTGCAAATCAGCAACACAAGGGAAAATATTTTATTTTTCACTTTTAATAATAATAGAACATATACTTGTCAGTTTGTTATTGTGCAAGTGGTGCAGAATTTGCACCCCAGCTGACATCCTGACAGAAAAGAAGACAAACATACTGAAAAATGCCACCTAATCACAGTAAAAAAAGTGTCCCATTTCTGTTGCCCTGTACCACCATTTCCATGTTAAGTGTTTTAAAACTATTTAAATCCAATATTGTTTAACACTTGGGTGTACGATCCAATCTTAAAGAAGAAATGTTATAGAATTCACCACAGGATACTCATATCTTTCAAAAGTACATACCAAAATCCTTTTAAGCCTACTTTAACATGAAAAGTATTTAGTTTTACAATATTTGCAAGTGCAATTCCACTGTCCAGACTCAGTGCTGGGAATGGAGGATACCAGCAGCTGTAGAACATGGCCCCTGCTTCTATTTCCCTCCCCCTTCTTTTTTGTATTAAAGAGGAATGAGACTGGGATGTAAAAGGGGAGCTTGAAAAGGAGACATTTAAAATGAGACATTTACAGTCTGAAACCTCTACTCCCTCATGCTTTCCAACACCATGGGGGAACACAAAGCCTGAACCAGTGCGCGGCCTCAGTTTCTGCAAATTCTAGAAGGAATGAAGGATCCTCAGCCTTCAGTAGGAGTTCAAAACCTGACAGAACCTAATCCCCACTACTCATGAGCTGTGGCTAGCTGTGGATGTGTCCTGAACAAAGTGTTCTTGTCCCAGCAGTAACAAATGTCAAATGCAAACAGGATTATACAGCTTCAAAATGGAGCATGCTCTGTTGCCTTCCAGGACTCTTTGGTTTTTTTTTCACATAACTGCACAAGTCTCAGTCAAATCTGGTTTCTATTGTATGAGTCTATGAAGAAGTTTGCATTAGAGGGCCTGCACACGTCACTACCAAAGTCCAAAATACTTCCGACATGGAGTTACCGCAAGTCATAGAAAGTTAAGGGCCTGATTCTGCTTCTAATTATAAAGACCCAAACCCCACTCTAGAGCATCACTTTGCCTTCAAGTTTATTTATGAGACCACATGCTGATTGGGTGAGAAAAATGTTTAATTCTGTGTAGTAAGCAGATCAGAGGGATAAAAGTACAAAGCATGATTAACATGCTGAGTGCAAGCCTGACTTATTCAATCCCTCTCCTCTGGAAGAATTTCCTCCATACTCAAGGATAACAAAGTCCAACAATAGTATTTAACAGAGAGGGGTGGGGGAGAAATTTTGCTAGCTGAAGGAAGTATGCCACCTAAGAAGAGCAACTGCTTGCAACAACCAGCTGAATTGATTTCAGAGCCTATTTACTCAAAGAGAGCCTCTTCAGATGCTGACACTATATTTCCAAGGTGACAAAGAAGACTCTTTACTAAGGGTATTTAGAAAGAGCATTCAAATTGCACATGTTTGCTATTAGCATCCAGAGACTTAATTTATTATGGCATTATAGCAATTTGGCATAAAATAACACCCAATACTATGATTTGTTTTAATACTTATCCTTCCAACAGTACTGGAGGAATGAAATTAAGTGGTTCCAGTTTTCTGGGTTTTACAATACACTTGAAAGCACTGGAGTGCTTTTCACTTTCAAAACAAGTGATGCACACCATTCATGAGGAATATGAGTATGCTTTCACATGACTGCTCTAGCACAGCGATACATCCAAAATGAAAATTAGAGGCCAGAATAATCCAAGGCAGAATTTAGGGGGAATTTTTTCATTCACTGCAGCTGTGGAAACTGTTTTGGTACCAAAGGCTTTGACAATGTGATCTCACAGACAAAAGTCAAATCGTCTTATCCAATACTTGACTGGATAATCAATAGTCCTAGCCGGAAAGGATTTGGATTACTACCCCCACTTTGGTTTTGTTTATATCTTTACTTTTAAAATTGAAATCCAGAAGCTCTTCAGAGAAGAAGATTTCATTCTGACAGATAAAAGGAATGTGATGTTTCCCTGTCAGGCTTGACAGATTAAAGACAGGATAACATTAGGAAGCATATCTGCATATAGAGCAACCCACAAAGAGGGGAATCTGCATCCATGCATTGCTAAAAAAAAAGTAAATTATGGTGACACATCATTGTGAAAAATCGAATATTGACGGAAAATGCATCTCTTGTCTTCAAAATAAAAATTACCTAGAATAGGAGGAGGGGGACACGTTTCCTGCTATCTCAAGGCCCAAAGTAGTACACATGTACACATAGATGAAGTTACATGTAAGGCATAGGTCTCATGCATTTAGCCCCGATCTCTTGTGTAATGAATTTTACCAGAGAAATACACATATTTTGAAGAATAAATGGTTTACAACATACCTAACAGGTAAAGCAATGCCTTGTAAGTAAAAATCAGGTGAAAGATACCACCTTCCATCACAGTAATGTTGCATTTTTGCATAATGACTTACAAGGCATTTCAAGGGTTGGCATTTTTTAAATTCCAGATTAGGAGCTACAAAATCTTGGTACACAAAGTGGATCTCTGGCCTCAGGCTCCCAATTTGTTTCTTAATACACAGATGCCCTGACTTCTCCACTGGGATAACAGACATCCAGAAAGCAAGGACAAGGGTAGGTCTATATTTGTGGTCTTTTTTTTTTTTTTTTTTTTTTACTGGTAGATATTTAATCTTACAGAGAGGGACACAAAATGTAATTATTAATGAGTGAAGAGGAAGGGTAGCAATTGTGCTTTCTGAAAGCTTCAGATTCTTTCAGAGTACTGCACTTCGGGCTTCTTCCCTCTTCTTTTTCCTGCAGTACTTTCTGAACCATCACTTCAAAGGCTGTTGTTTAGCTTATATCATAAGCAACTTTTTTTCCTGCCTCAGGATACCGTCAAACCAAAGGAAGACACACCAGTATGCTGTTGTCAGGGACACAGATGGTTGAAAACTACACACTGATTCCAGTGAATAGTTTTAACGTGGGATAAGGTAACCTAGTCCAGAATGAACTACATCTAAATGATAAAACAAAAGGCAACCCTTTCTGTGCAGATTCACGTAGCACCTGATATTCAAGAGTAATAAACTTAAGTCACAAGAAACACCTTCCTCCAGTGGATCCATCTGGGATTGGAACACTTTTAAAAAAAATATTGATTCAATGCTAGAACTGCAGAAATCTTACAGAGATTCTGTGTATGAAAAGCTAAGCAGGAGGGTCACAGGGATGATACCTGCTGTTTGGTCTATGCAATTTATTCTGGCAATGACAATAAGACATTTGAAAAGGTACAGAGCTAGGCTCAAGTACAAGCTAAAGTCTACAGTGTCACAGAGGACTGAATAGACATACAACATGCTGCTTCTTATACCAGTTGCCTTTTCTGCAGGAGGGTGGCTTTAAACCCTTCTCTCTTCCTATGAACCAGGCTCTTCATCCTTTTTATGGCATTAACAACCTCAGTAAACAGTTAGTTCTTCTGTCTTTGATAACTCTGGAATACAAATGGAAGCCAGAGCAAGAGAGTTGTAAGAAGGAGCTGGGAGAGATACATGGAGTAAAACAAAGAGGAAGCAGAGAAAAGAGAAGAGAGCAGGAGAAGCCTGTACCCACCTACAGCAGTTGCACATGATCATAATTAAACTTGGAGAAAAGGGATGCATAAGACAGATACTGGTATGAGAGCTAAAAGCTGACAATATAAAGATCTATCTTTGGCGCTCAGAAGAATTTAACAGAAAGGTGAGGTCAATGCTACAAGGACCCACAAGCATGACCACTATCCAACTTCCTCTGAGGAAGCGAAGGATCATGCTAAGATACAGATGGATTTCTCTGGTAAAACAAGTGCTGTAAATGTATAAGTATAGAAAGGACAGAAAGGTAAGTTGCAGAAAGCGTGCGTGTAAGCACACACAAAGAAGCAGGATCAGATTGTATTTATAGGGTGTGGGAGATACTAACAGCGGGAACTCTGGAAGGCAAACATGAATGACTTTGATAGCTAATCCTTAATTTAATTCAGTGACTTAATGAGAAGAAAAGAAATTACACAGAAGGGAAAAACAATAGGACAAAAAAGAATTTCTCAAGTCCCTTATACAGACAAACTATTAGCTTAGCAGGAAGCTAAATACCATCCATGCTACAGACAGAACCTCACTGCTGTTGCTCCCACTTCCGATTATTGTGCAAACCCTCTCTTTATATTAGCAGTCTCACAAAAACACCACCTGACTTGTCATAGATGTGGGTCCATTTATCTGTTCCACGTAAAAGCTATATAGTGAACAAAACTTCTTGGCCAAGTGGCATCACA
Source organism: Agapornis roseicollis (assembly GCA_002631895.1). Lineage (NCBI taxonomy): Eukaryota > Metazoa > Chordata > Aves > Psittaciformes > Psittacidae > Agapornis > Agapornis roseicollis. The sequence continues at coordinate 47,861 of NDXB01020038.1, read as the reverse complement.
AAGCCACAAACAACAATGGAAGTGAACAAGAAACAAATATTTATATTGAAAACACAATCTGTGGATAAATAAAACATATAATGTTGTGAGTAGAGACAGGCACATATGAAAGACACACCCAAAGAAAGGCCAAATCTTCTACTGCAGTAACACTACACTATTTTATACACTAAGAACACGTCTTTCATATTTTTGCTTTCATATTTACAGAACACAAATCACAATCAGCTAGAGTGGCTCCAACACCCCTCCATACCCGCAGGACACAGTTGGCCAGCTGTGGTCAGGGAACAAGTGCACAGTGCCATAGCTGCACTGAGAGAGCCATGTGCCAAATTGTGAGCATGCCTCCAGGCATGGGATGTTTAAGGTGCAAACTTTCTTTGAAGAAAAACAGAGTAATTTCTGGATGGCAGGGACTGATAGGACACAGCCCTATCCTTCCAGAAGCATGATAGGAACTTTGATAATTTACACAATTTTAAACTGCATACATTTTCCAAGTATCACTACCTTTGGCTTGATTATATTCTTGCATTTTGAGCCTTTAGTATGTTCATTCACTGTGCTAAATTATCCAGACATAGTTTTCCAACACCACACAGAAACTTTTTGCACAGATGAGCTACAAACTTTGGAGCAACACTTATCTAGCTGCATAAACCCATATCTAAGACCAGGTTTGTGTCCTGCCTCTCTGATTATCTATGAGGGCATTTCTAACAAAGTGCTTGAATCTCTCCTGGTTGTGGCAAAGCCACAATCCAGGCAGGTCTTTAGAGAGAGGAATACTAAAAGATAAATGCTAATATAAGTTTCTTCTTAAAAATGTGTGACCTGGCAGGAATGATCTGAGGCTGTAACCAGCTAAATCCAGCTGGACATGCTATAATAACCACAACAGGTTTGTCTAGAATATCCATTAATTAGAAGCCCATTAATTATCACAGCCCACCATACTTTCCTGGCATTGTACTGCCTTATGCTCCAAGTCACTCAGTTAGAATCCACATCTGTTGATCTTCTGGTATGCCCTAAATATCAATTTGAAACCATCAGATCCACAGCCTCTAGCAATATGTTCCACCATCATTATAATTAATCTTTCTTGTGTAGTATATTTGTAGTAAAATGTTTTCTAGAGAAGAGACATTTCTGGATGGAAAGAGAACTGGCATACTATCTGTTATTTATAATGAATAAAAATTAATGTAAATTAACCTCACAAACAAATAAAACCAAAACCATCTGAAACCACAAAATAAGACTAAGATCAAACATAAATTTATGTATGAATTCAGAAAGAATATATTTCAGAAAAAGATTACAGCAAATAAACAAATGTGTAAGCATATAAAAAATAGTATATAGAGACTGATACTTCAGCTTTGTCATATTTTATGTCAGTGCCACTACATGTCTGTGGACAATGTTCCATGTCACATTTTGTGATATTAAGGCAGAGAAAAATCAAAGGTCAAACAGCAAATCTAAGTAGGGTTTCTTCTCCATCTCTCATTTACTCTCAAATCAGTGAAACTAAATCCTGATATAACATCACATAAAGAATTCAGACTAAGTTCAATATTGTCTCAAAGATTTGAATCCCAAATCAAAGACAGAATTTTAAGAGAAAACAAGTGTATTTTGATACATAGACTGTGCATACTAGTTGTATATGTGTATAGATAATTGCATACAACAGAATTAGTTTTGGTAGCAGAGTTGGTAACAGAGTTGCAGCATTTTGAAACTGCTTATCACACTTGTCAAAATTTGCTGGGAGGTGACAATGGTCTATTTACTTTTCAGTTTGCCCTGGGAACTCAGTTATCTGTAAATCAGCACAGCACTTTTGGCTTTCATAGTTCTTGCTGATTTATAGCTAACCTTTTTACACAACAAAGAAAAAAAACCCAAAACCCTCAAAACTCAGAGTAAGTCACACAAGACCATTACTTAGGTTTCTACATCAGTACTCAGAGACAAGACACGCCAGTTTTACAACTACTTCTGCAAACTGAATTATGTCCTACTGCATGCTCACCCCTACACAGTCTACAAAGTGGAGTGCTATAGAGGAAAAACACTTTATAATTGTAAGCAGACTATATTGCCATAAAAGCAACACAGGAAAGGAAACAATTAAGATAAAGGAGCCTTCTTTGTGGTACTTAGAGGACAGACTCCAGAAGTTAGGACAACATTCCAGCCCTGCAAGAAAAGTTACACACCAAGGGCAGGGATCAAGGCAGTCCGCAGTTACTACCGCTGTTCCTAGTGCTGCATGATGTCAGGGTGGGATGAGGGTTGCAGATGGCCTGAGTGCAGATGCTGCTTTGACTTTCCCCCAGTACCATTTACAGGTCCACAGTGAGAGAAAGGGATTCCAACTTACAATTATCTTGTTTTCAGAAACAAAAAAAAAAAAAAAAA